>JXOS01016494.1:0-18176 GCA_001015075.1 Cirrula hians
TACATTATATTATATTATACTATTAATTTCTTATATTTAAATTTTTAATAATATACTTTTTCCACAGTTTTGTAGTTTCCTTCTTATTATTGTAATTAAACGTGGTTTAACTTCAAATTTGTAGCATAATATTTGGCGTGTATCGAATTTATTATATTTATACACGTATTTAATGAAATTGTCAAAGTATATNTATATATTAACGGCACGTTTGTAACACGCTGAACAAGTGATCGGAGGTCAATCAATATACCGATATGATAAGCATCACCACAGAAATTGGTATAGCCACGTCCGTCCATTCGTCTGTAAGAAAAAAGTAGAAACAAGGAATTGAATTGGGTACCTCCAGTACACCTCTTTACTCAAAATTGAGCCCTTAACTTATTATTAGGTACATATTTATTACGTCTATGTACGTTCTAAAAATGGTCGTGTTCCATTAATAATTACAGGTACCTTCAGTAGACCTATGTGATCCGAAAACAGATTTTATGGCAAATTTGGACTGAAGAATTAATCATATTCAACGAAATTTTATGATTGAATGATCATAATTATTTTTAATATGTGTACAAAAAGTGGACAAAAGTGGATAAATTTCATAACTAAAACACTTTCTACTGTTTGACTCTTAAGTGACATGAACCCAGCTGCGCATTTTTGAAAATTATTTGTAGTATAATTTTTGGCGTACATCAATTTTATTATTGTCAGGTAATTTATTAATTGTTATTTTTGTAGGTTAAAATTAGTACAATAAAATTTTAAAATTTATATAAGTTATGTATTATTATTCTTTTAATTAAATATTTTTGTTTTTTTATTCTTTGTTAGACAACTCAATTTTCGTATGTTCGTATGTAAATTGACAAGCTAAATGGCCAGAAAAATCAGCTTGCAGCACTGAGTATGCAATTGAACGGGTGACGAAATATCGGGAAATAAATAAAATTATTTTTTAGTGTCAAAAAGAAAATACATAATAAATAAATAATTAAAATAATTACCATTATTTAAGTATTTATATTTTTCCAACTTTTTCTTTAAAAAATTTGTTAACTATAATTCTTAGCTCCTTCTACGTAAGACCATCTAATTGTCTTAACTATGCTTGCAGCAATTTGTGAAAATTCTGTGTACCATAATTTTTTAGCATACATTATGTGCGGCAGCTTACAGTTGCATGAATCTATTATTGTTGTTGCAGCACCAATTGTTTGTGCTAGCTGTTGTTGTTTGTTTGTTTGTTTGTCTACTTTTTAAAGTCCATTATATATGTTGCATTCTTGTGCTTGTCTTTGTAGTTGTGACTGAGTGTTTAACAGCAATTAAATGAAAACGAGTCCACAGCGCATTGAGCTGCAGCACACAGAGAATAAAAAAAATATAAAAATTATAAAATATAAAAAGGAATTATGTTAATGCGCCGATGCGTCTTATCTGTGCAGGCGTGCGTACATGTGTTTCTGTGTGTGCATGCATAATTATTCTTATGATTGCGCTGCTTATTACAGTTAGCTTTATTGTTGGTGCGGCTGCTGCTGCTGCGGCTGATGTTGGCTGTGCATCTCATAATTACTTCCTTTTGTGTTGTTGCAACTACAACTAATGATGTCTTTTAATTGTTGCTGCAACAATAACAACAACAGTAGCAGGAAATATGCAAGCGCAAGTGACGCTACCGCTACCGAGCTATGCGCATAATGATAGCAATCATGGCGAAGCTTGCGCTGCTGTTGTTGATGCGCAACAATTTGTGGCAATGTTAAGTTGCAACAATGCTGTAATAATTAATAATTGATATGCATGTGGCATTAATGGCAGTTAATTGTTTCACATACCATGGTCCATATGATTCACTTTCCAGCGAAAATACTGGCAATACAATTATGAGCATTGTGACGGCTTTGGGGACAGTTTGTTCCATACTACTTGTTGCGTGCACTCAGCACGCGCAAGAAAGCGCATTAATTGTCTGGCGGTATTTGCGGATTTGGATTCTTCCTACACATTATACGTGTATAGAAATACGCCCAAAGCATGGTGAAATCTGTGGTGGCTATGCCTTTGGTCGCTACAGCATTGCGCCAATGTTATTCACGACTGGCTTAGCATGCGGTTTGGATAGGAATCCCACTATTACTTTACTGTTGTGTTCAAAAATTGAAGTGAATTTTTAATTTAAGCTTCCTTCCTAATGTTTCAAGAGAAAACTGTTTTTTTTTTTTTTTTTTTTTTTTTGGCAATATTGTTAGTGACATCCACCATAATTACGCTTGTGTTTTCTAAACGTCTAAAATCAAGGATACGTGCAGAATGTTGCAGAGGTCCTTACTTGAATCGACTTTGTGACAGAAAAATGAGCTTGTTGATAACTTAAAACGCTCCGGACGACCATCAACATCAACTAACAAGCAATACGTAAGGAAAATCAAGGAATTGGTCTTATAAAATGGTCGATTCACAATTAAAGACCTTGTCGATATACTCGGCATTTCAAAAGGATGCGTTCAAAAAATGTTGAAGGCTCGTTTGAGTCTTAGAAGAGTCAAATCTCGACCACGACGCCTACGAACGCATTATTAAAGGAGATGAGACTTGGATCTATGCTTATGATACGGAAACAACCGACCAATTATGTGAATATTGTGTTAAAGGCGAGACAAGACCAACAAAATTATGGTTATGTTGAAATCTTACATCGACTATCGTGGTGTTGTGCAGTATGACTTCCTTCCGCAGGGCCAAACACTGAACAAGAAATATTATTTGGGTGTAATACGTCGTTTGAGTGAAGCTATTCATCAGTAGAGGCCATATTAATGGGAAAACAACAGCCGTATCACACGGTATTTTTAATTCGTAAGTTTTTCTCCAAAAATGCCACGCATATCGTTCCATAAAAAGAAATTTTGGCATCAGTGCTTTGTATGAGGGGGAATACTTCGATGGGGATGAAAATGATTTGAATGAATAAATAAAGATTTTGTATTTTATAACAAAATTCACCTTACAGGCAGCTTATTTGTGATAAACCTGGCATTCAAACTGGTGAATCAGAATTGAATTTTTATATGCACAGCTAGTTTGCTTTGAATACATTTAAATTGTTATATTCTATACTGCTGAGGTTGAAGTAGTACTGTTATTGAAATTGGTCAGCATTGTTTTGATTTTCGATATATCTTCCATGCAAACTGACAAATCAGAATGAATCTCTTATATGAAAGACTCATTTTTTATACGTGATCAACATAGTAAAAGAAGTACTAGTCCCGACATTGGTTCAGATCGTTTTGAATCTTAGATATATATACATATATATATCGCAAAGATTGATCCATCGGAATGTGTTTTAGTACAAAAAAAACTTGTGGTTCTTCGAAGATTTGTAGTTCAAATTGCAATTACCCATATAATGCGATCTAGGAAATGAACAAGATCAGTTGAGTTTTACCCAATGCCGCTAACACAACTGTTTAATCAGAATGCAATCCTTATACATACAACTATTTTCTAATTAAATAATTGCCTTACCATTAATAATTTAATTTTTTGGATGTCATGGATTGCAGAGTTAGAAATCATTGAAATTAAAACACAGTAAGCTAATGCGTATGCTTTGTTGGCTGGATGCGCATGTCCTAAGTACTAACAAACAGAAACAAGCCAAATTTCACTTCGATATCTTGAAAAATGAGAAACTTANAATCACTTCGATATCTTGAAAAATGAGAAACTTATTCGCTTTACAAACAGACAAAGAGACGGATTTTGCTAGATGGATTATTTTTGAAAATAAATGCGAATTGTTTAGGCACATACTTTAACGCAACACTCTTTCGGTTTGAATTCGGTTCCCATTTTTGTTAAAATTTTCTATCAGACAGTGAATAAAAATGTTCATCATATCGGTCAGTCATAGAATGGGGGTTTGTTACTGCAAACTAATTGATGCATTGCCGAGACATATTCATAGAATTAAAATCAAAGCTAAATACCGGTTTCCATTTGTCCGTCTTTCACGACCGCGATTACTTTAATAATATTTAAGCTAGATTAATGATAATCAGTTTCTGAACATATATTGTAAGAACCCAAATCGAGAAGAGGAAACTTAAGTTCATTGTTTCGGGTATCACTCAAAGGTAATTTAATGCCAATTTTACGGAAAGCAGTAAAGCACATTTTCATTCATTACATTCTACTGAAATTTGGTAGCCAACCATTGTTGCCATAGCATTTTCAAATTCCAGAAAAATTGCATCATAACTGTAGGTACCTCCCATAGAACTTTTTCACTCGATTTACGTAATCAAGCATAACAGGCAATACATACATACATCTCAAGGGATACATCCCATCTGAAGTTAATGGAGTTTGGATTAGTTGCAAAATTTTGAGGATTCTATAATATGGATGATTGATGGGCATTATGTATCCGGGTTTCACCAACTATTATGTCGATCTTGTTTTATGATTTACATTTTGTATATATTAATAAAGTTGAAAATACAAATTTATCATTTTGAATTTATTTATATTTCCTGAATTTATTTATACTCCCGAAATTTATTATAAATTCATTATAACTGTTGAAGTAATATAATTTAAATGAGCAAATTGTTTCTCTACACATCACTCATATATAAGTGGAGGTATTTTGTGTTTGTGAAAATTATATAATGCATGGATATAATCATTTCGAACTACATGTTTGTTCGAGACATATGCATAGAATAAAAACTACATTCGATTGGGCGATGTCCGTCTGTCCGTTTGTCTGTCTGTCACCGTCGTAACTTAAGTAGTTTTTGAGATAAATCGATGAAATTAGGTTTCTGTACAAATTTTGTTAGAAGTAAGGTGAAAGCTGTGAACGAAATCGGTTCACAACTTCGTGTCCCTCCCATATAAAGTTTATTCCCGATTTTACGGATATAAGCGTAAATGCTGGTTGTTTCAACGCATTATACTGAAATTTGGTATGGAAGCAACATCAGGTTGTTGTCATAATATGGCACAATTTGAGGCAAATCGTATACACCCATAGAATGTTTCACAGAAATCAATAAAAAAGCCAAGCGTTTCATCGCATTTTACTGATTTTTGCATTGCAAGCATCCGTGAGTTATTAGCATAACATTTTAAAATGTTATGAAAATCGGTGGAGAATTTCAGGTTCCTCCCATAGAATATTTACTGTCTTTTCCACGGAAATCCGTTTCATTGCATTCTACTGAAATATAGTATTGATGCAATTTTAAGGTTAACACCATAACATTGCACAATTGGGAGCAAACTCGGTCTATAACTTCGGATACGATAAGATATTTTTACATTATTGTCATATTAATCTGTGATATGAGCGAAATCAGTCTAAAATTTTGTATACTTCACTTAGCCGTTTCATCTTCATGGATAGTTACTGAAATTTGATATTCTTGTAATACTTATCTTATCTTTTGAATGACTGATGGGTATTATGTACTATTTTATCAATCTGATTTTTTTTTTTTTAATTTTTTATTATTGGATTTCTTATATTAAGGCTACCTAAAACAAATGGTTTCTGCTGAAAATCGTATTCGACTGGTTGACCGCCATTGAAGATATTATATAAAATTCTGTTTGGAAACCGATGGCATATGAAAAAGGGCATAATGACATAGACACAAAGATCTATCCATTCCAAATTTCAGCACTTCAGGAAGGATGTAATCCTATGAATAAATTAATGTACTTCGAAACGCAATCACTTAAAAACATTTGAAAATTCATTTTGATAAAGAAAGAGAATTTTTTAATTTTTGTCTTCTTGAGTGGAATTGATTTAAAATTAAATTTAAATTATTTTACTTGCAGCCATCACATGAAACTTAAATCAAAAGCATTGCACAAAAACTGAAGCATGCCGTCCAGCGAAATGAAATAATGCACAAATCCCAATAGAACAAAATGGAAAAATTTATTAGCAGCATAACTAAATTCATGCGATATTAATTCTAAAAATTGCAAAACTTGATATATATTCAGCCTGGCATTTGATGAACAGGCATGGCATGTACCCATTGGTCCGACGTGTAGGATTATTGTAATGGTCATTTTTTTATCGCCAGCCACTGCAGCAGTTGTTCGCACGTAAAAGAACGGCGTTTGACGTATTTTTGCTTGAGTTCCGACGGTACCTATTTTCCTAAATTTCGTATCATCCACATTGCTTTTAAATGATAAAAAAAGTCAGGTTAAGTGCCTCCAAGTGTTTTATGGAGCTACTCTTGAATTTGCGCGTTTATTTAGCTAGAGCATGATCACCATAAGCATCCACTAGTATAAGATGGTTTTCGGGACTTTTTTTCGTCATATTAATGTAATGAAGTGGACTCTCGCAAAAACATTATTCTGCATAAAAGGTGTATTTTAAAGCACGCAAAAACTGTTGTTGCATACACTTTAGAGTGAAACATTATGATTCGAGATGGCGGTATTACCCGATGAAACGATGGAATAGTTAACTGGCAGCGACATCTGTTATCAAAACCGCATTAACTTATTTATACACCAAACATTGTCAAATTTAATGCAGCCAAGGTCATCGAGCTTTTATTCTTCTATTAGCATTTAATTTTATTATAAATTAATCTGTTATTCTCACGTGATTGAAGCTTATAAATCCCAGGATTATATAAACTGTACAGACTTATAAAATATAAACTAAAAATTATTTTGAGCGTGACCTTAAAAGGTAATTTCTTACCGAATACTTAACTCAATGTATACAACTGATTTTTCAATAACAATCTCTTGTCACCACCAATTCTATTCAGATAATACTACTTTATTTTTTTCTGATAAAAGGTAAATGTCGAGAAGCCAAAATCTTTCTTTTTGAAAAGAAGGTTTTAGGTGGTTTCGAAGTCAGATTCTATTCTATAAACCCAGAAGAGGAATGTATTTTCACTTTTTATTGGCAAATTGATGAACTCTCTATAGCAGTAAGTTTTCTTATAACTTAAAACGATCTCTGGGAATACTTTCCTTGTTTACTGAATCTTAAAAGTTATGATTTGGCTAAGAACAAAAACTGGTGTTAGTTTCAAAAAAGTAAGAAAGTAACAGTCGCCCTATAGCGACAGTGAGATACACGTCGCTTCCAAATTATTAAGTACATAGAACGCTTTTCTTAGAATGGTGTTTAGAAAGAAACCTCAGATTTTCATCCAAATCAGCCCATTATATATATTACATTTTACACTCAATAATCATGTTCCGTTGAAATTGATCACTGTTTCGAGTTACATTTACTTAGCACCCTCTTTTCGCAANATTACATTTTACACTCAATAATCATGTTCCGTTGAAANTATATTTTACACTCAATAATCATGTTCCGTTGAAATTGATCACTGTTTCGAGTTACATTTACTTAGCACCCTCTTTTCGCAACACAGGGGTGTTTTGAGGATATCCCTGAATTTTCTCCAATAATGTCCACTTTTGGTTAACATATTGATCACAATTAAGTTCTCTTAATAATTAAATTTCGTTGAATTTGATTAATTTTGCTGGATAAATTTGCTTAAAACCATCTTTTCGCCCAACATATGTGTACTGGAGGTACCTCCGATTTTAATCCAATGAAACCCATTTTTCGTACACATAGTATCCTTATATATGCCCACTATAGCATGAATTTCATTGAATTTGATTAATGATTGTGGCTAATTTCACTTAAGACCCTCTATACGGACAACATAGGTCTGCTGGAGCTACATCCGATTTGCATCCAATCATAACCATTTTTGGTATACACATTAATCATATTTAAATCCACTCAAAAATGTCAAATTTGAATAATGAGAATGGCTAATTTAACTTAAACCCTTATTTCGGACAACATAGGAGTGCCGGATGTGCCTCCAATTTCTTTCAATCATACCCATTTTTGGTACACACATAATTCATACGTAAGTAAAAAAATTTTCGTTGAATTTCGTTAATGATTGTGGCTATTTTAACATAAGACTGAGATTTTGGACCACATAAGTGCACTGGAGGTACCTCCGACTTTTATGGAAATATGTCAATTTTTGGAACACGCTTTGATGGTAAGATAATTAATCTTGTAATGAAATTTCATTGCAAAGTATCAACTCTTAAAGCTACACTAGCCCTAAGGCCCCTACTTTGAGTAAAGAGGTTTACTGGATGTACCAGAAATATTGTTTGAATCAGGTCCAAGTTCAAACTTAGATCTAACACTTTCTGATAGATTATATATGCCGAATTTGGTAATTCTAGCCCAACGTGTTCTCTTCAGAATTTCATGACGAAAAAATGGATATCGCTATAAAGAATTCTGTGTGGATGTTAATCATGTCGGTATATATTTCGATAAGTCTCCGGTCATGCGTACTGGGTGTCACGAATGTTTGACCAAAACTAATATACACCTAGACAATTTCATTCGTGACGTGTATAACAAATTACGAACAGGAATTAATTAAAATTACTTAGGCAATAAATAAGACTGAAATTATTGTTCGAAATTTTTTTAAAACCACAGATTTGATATAATTTAAGTTTGTAATTTTTTTTTAATTTTTCTTTTTGTATTAATTTAATTACTATTTCAAAGTTTGCTCTTAATTTAAAATGTATTTGACATTTTTCCATTTTAATTAGAAATCTAACATTTCAAATTAAATAATTTGTAGTTTTCGGTAGCAATGTGCGGTTTCAACATTTTGCCTTTGCATTGCCTGCTAGCTGTGCCGCAAACCTACTTTCAGCCCATTCCCTGCTGCTCGCTCAAGGCATTTGCTTTGTGTCTAGGAGGCGCATTCGATCAAGTGTTGCGCTGTTGTTGCTGTTAGGGAAAAGCGTCCCTCAGTTGGTTTGGTTGCAGAGCACGTTTGTGATGCTACTTGCGCCACTGCTACTGCCTTTGGCTTTGGCATGGTACACTTGGCGCTCAGTTTTATTTGAGCATAATAATTCGCAAAGCATTGGCTGCTACTTAGCCGTTGCTGTGACGTTGCCAAGCTAAAATGTTTTACAACTTCAGCACTAAAACTTAACGCGTCATGCCCACGCAAAGTCATAAAATGTTTGCTTTTGAAAAGCTTTCACTCTTACCGCCTTGCGCTCTAAACTTTGCGCTGTCGACAGTTTGTATTCCAGTTTTTCCTTCGAATTTGTACAATTTTATTTTTATTTTTTTCAAAATTCTTCACATCCATTTCCTCACTGCTCGTCTGTTTTATTTGTATAGGTTGCCGTTGGCTGGTTTTTCTTTGCTCACTGGCTGGCTTTGGCTTTAGCAACTCTTTGCCAGCTCTCAAGTGTGTGCACATTTCGCAATGTTTGGCACTTCATTTTACGATTTAAACAACCCAACCATAATTTTGCGGCAGCTGCTGCTTTTGTCTGTCACTGCTGCTGCGTCTTTGTGCCAGCTTTTAACGCGGCGCACTTTAATGGGCTGTGCTTTTAATTTCGCATTGTTCGCATACAGGGTGCTGCCGCGGCCAAAGCTAATGCATGCGCTCTGCCATATGCACGCAGACGCACCACCTGCCACGCCAACTTTATGACATTGTTTTGACTCAATTCTGGCATTAATTTATGCTTGACACCAACCTGTCGCTTGCCACAAGTCATGCCATGCAACACGACGCGCTGCTATATGCATAATTTAAGCGTCAACATTAAACAAAAAAAATAATAATAATAATAAAAAAAAAATAAAAAGAAAAAAAATCTGTATTTGGTCTTAAACTGTTTGAAATTTAAATTGTCATATATTGAAATATATTTACTATAATAGGGCAGCACCCGCAGTAATGAAAAGACGACAGGCAATGACACAAATGCAAATATATTGTAAATACAAGAGCACGACCAATGACAGCAAGGCTGGAGGGCAGCCAGAAGTGTTGAAACAAATTTCCTTCGAATATGGCGCAATGAAATTTTAAAAACATATTTCTGCGAATACCGTTATATTTATTATTTATATTTTATTCGCTACCGTTGAAATTCATTAAAATGTATCAATGTTTGTTTTGAAAGAATGTAAACATAAAAACCAACAATCAAATATTTGTGAATTTCGTTGTAAAAGTAGCTGAAATTGTTGTCTGATATTGGTATAGTTTGAAGAAGAATGCTCTTCCAATGAATACTTCAATTTTAAATTTCAATGCTTCATGCGTAAGAACCTGGTTTCAAATCTAATTTCCATCAAGTCGAGAGAAAAATACGATATTTTGAATCGATTTGGCTTGCATGGCATAGTCCTATATTGACGACAGACTCATGCCTAACTATCATATCCAAAGCACTTATAAGCAATGGCAATTTTTATTTTTTTTTCTTTTTTTTATTTATTTTAAACGTCGCAAATGAAGTTGACAAAGTGCAGATTAGTTTTGGTTATACGGTTTTAACACCTCGAACGAGCGCCCGGACGCCTAGTAAAGTATATAACGATATGACCAGCATCACCACAGGAATTAATCTAGCTATGCCTCTCAGTCCGTCTGTCTGCTCTTCCGTAAGCAAAACACATTCTACGGAAAAATATTAGACATGTTTGAATTTAGTTAAGATCAGCCCAATATTTTGGGTGCCTCCACTACAACTCTTTACACTCAATTGGTACTTTAACTCTGCTGGCCTCGTACGACTTCGTATTTTGCAATGTAATTTCGTTATTAGGTGGTTATTCATAACATCTAAGTGAACTCCAAAAATGGTCGAGATTGCATAAAAATCAGAGGCACCTTCCTATACGGTCCCAATAGAAGTTTTAGTGTAGAATCACACACAATTATCATTTATATATTATAAAATTTCTGAATTGAGTGAACATAAATATAGTTCGTGAGTGTACCAAAAATAAGCGAGATTGGTTGAAATTCAGAGGTACCTGTAGTACAACTATTACTAAAATTCATCGAAATTTTATTATTATGTTATAATCCTAATTATGGTCAATAAGTGAACTAAAAATGCAAATGATTGGATGAAACACAGAGATACCACCAATAGACCTGTGTGGTCTGAAAAGAAGGATCTGAGCAAATTTGAACAGAACAATAAATATTTTAGAACCGACTTTAACATTCCTACTTGTTAATAAATATATATTAAATTTTTGGCTTTTAAAGGTTAATTTTAAATTTATAACAACACGTAGGTCTAACGATGCCATCAAGCAGTTAACTTGATGAATTAAGAGAATACCCATTTTGGTTGTGTTCCTCATTAATTTTTAATTTTCAGTTATATCAAACGTATATGAATCTATCTAATTTATTTTAAATTTTTTACTAGAATCTGGAAGTAAATGCAATGCAAATTGAATTGACATTTTGCGCGGGCAAATGCAACAGGGCAAATAGACACGACAGCATGGTAACAGTCAACGGCGTACATGTGCGCGTTGTGAGCGCAGTTTGATGCTGTTGTTGTTGTTGCGTTTTATATTGAGCACTTTGACAAATGAAGCGTAAAATGTAAATGAGCTTTTAAGTGAATTATAGTGCCTTGCACGTAGCAGCCGTTGCAGGACTAGGCGTGCAAATACCTGGCGATCAAAGCAGACAATACTGGCACTGAGTGTGCGTGAGTATGTGTGCAGCTGACTTTATGCAGTTTTTAATGGTAAAGTGCTCTTCAATTGCGATTGGCATGTTTGCTCTTGTGTGTAAGTGTGTGTGTTGTGGACGACTTAGCGCATTGTGCATGCAGCTAAAGCTGCTGGCATTTATCGCCGCATACACACCCACACACACACACACACACACACACACACATATATATATATATATATACAAAAATAGCCTGTCACATTGTGTCGCACTGTTATTCGCGTTTGTTCAAATTCGCGCTAACTGTTTTAGCAATTCTATTTTGTTTTTTGTGCATATTTCTATTTTTTGTCTTGCCATTTGCTGGTACATTTTATTTGTATGTTATTAAGTTAGAATCGATAGCTTAAATGCTCAATATGGCTGCTGCCAGTCGATGGCGTGTTTGCCTAAAATAAAACTGGGAGAATTGGAAAATATAAATTAAAAGTCAAATGCAACGTGACTCAATTAAACAATTTGGCAGCACAAAAAAATTTCACGCCCACACACAGCCATACGTCGGTTCGTAGCTCGCGCAAGCAGCGGGCATATATGTTGTGCGTTGCGTTTGTGGGCTTTATTGAATGGATTTGAATAGACACGAATAAAAAAAAAATTAAAAAATTATACAAAATAAGCAAGTCCAATGAAATAGTCGGTCAACACCGATTATGTAATACCCCTCAGTCATTCAATTCAGAATACTATTAAAGTATTACAACAAAGCAAATTTCAATATCTTCCGATGAAACAGCTGGTATTTAGTTATTGAAGCTAGATCAGGGATAAAACGAATATGCTAAGTATCCAATATTATAGATTGATTTCACCCATGTCGTAGAATAATTTTACAAAAACAGCCGTCTAAGTAACAAATTTCATTATGATGTGATGACATACCTGGCATTTACGCTAACTTCCGTGAATTCGGGAGAGCATAATGTAGACAGATTTTTCTAAAATTGTACGATATTATAGCACTAGTCGAAAAATGGTTCCTTACCAAATTTCAGTACAATGCGATGAAACACTTGGCTTGCATGCTTATTTACGTGAAATCGACAGTAAACATGCTATAGGAGGTACCCGAAGTAATTGACGGATTTTGGGCATTCTCAATCTTGACCTTAATTATTGCAAAATTTTGAGATACAAAATGTCAACAATCTATAACAAAAACTTCTCAAGTTATCAAGGTTATAGACAGTTGGACAGTCGTATAGACGGACATCCCGCAGTAGAATATTTATATTTCTGTTCTCATGTCTCCAAGAAACATATAATACCCCTTCCTTTGAAACAACTTGATATTGTACGCATTTAAGTGAAATCAATGCTGAAACGCCCAAATTTATGGCTTGGATTAATTGAATTTGTAGAAGTATATGGTAATAACCCACAAGTTTTAACATATCAAACAATGCGATGAAACAGCTGGCTTTTATGCGATAAATCGGATAATAAACATTCTAGAGGAGCTATGGACCTAAAGTTTTGAAAGAATTTTGGCCTTCACGCGCTGGACTTCACTTTCTTCAAAATATGCTCAGTAATACAATTTAATCAAGCCATTTCAGAGAATATGCACCGAGAGACTGATATTGTAATTTTGCATTTTTTGACGGTTCTATAACTATGCTTTCAAGAATTATATAGTTGAAGTTAATCATGCCTATGCATTACATGCCTTGAGCAAAGCCATACTACCCGCACTCTATGCCTCACACGTACAAAAAAAATATATCTTTTATTTGAGTTTAAGGGCGTGAGGTGGTTCGGCAATAGTCAACCAATCAACTATGAAAGACTAAACAGAAAATAAATATTTCATCAGTTCTATGAAGCTTGTTCAATATAGGGCATTTGAAATTGGAAACGGGTTCCATCCCTTTCTGGAGAGTAACTACAAAACTATAAACTTGTATTTAAAGTAACAAAAGATATGACACCAAACATGTTTTAGTATATTTTGGATGATGTGGGCCATGGGGGGTCTCCGATATGGAACCGAACGTCATTCACGAATTTTATCGGGATTTTAACAAAGTATTTCCTGACACCAATATATAATTCGCTTGCTTGAAGAACTACTCAAGTTACTATGATAACAGGCAGACGAAGCATAGACGGAGAGTGACGGAAACAGACCGAGATGGACTAATGTCCAGCGCTTAAACGCTATTTTTACCCTATTCCTATATCTCTATGGCACATATAGTTGAAAATAGTTATACCCACACATTACAAGCGTTGATGAAACCTATTTTACTCTTGGATTTTGATGAGTAGGTATACAAGTTACTGGAAATGAACAAGTTTGGAACTAAAATTTTGAGAGCACTGAACTGCTGGAAGTTATTATTTTACTTTGATTAATCAAAAATTAGGATTGTTAAAGCTTAAAAGAAAATATATATTATTAATTGGATAATCCTTCGGCTCCACTGCCACTGAACATTTTAATGGTAACGTTCGAATTAGAGATAGTACATTTTCATAATCTTCCACACATGTTGCATACAGCACTGGGGTAACTGAACATTCATCGGACTATCTCTAGTAACTATCCATTTCAACACAATTCAAATATTTTCAATGGACTTAAAGTCAGGACTCGGAGCGAGAAAGTTATTATCATAAAAATGAATCAAAGTCGTATACCAACTAGTTTCAATAATTGAAGACCAAACACTTTGAAAGATATAATCACATTGACATAGATATACAATTTGGGTTGATGGGCAAGGTTGTTTGGTTGGAATGGAAACGGCAAGATCAGCGTTGGTGCTGTTCGATTCCCAATCGAGCGGTTTTTTTTTTTATTGGGCAATATCCATATCGACAACTGGAGAAGTTTTTTAAATTAATTGATAGAATTAAGTTTCTGTATATATTTTGCAAAAAGTAAGGTCAAGTTCGCAAATGGGTAAAATCGACTTCAGGGATTTTACCATAGCACTTAGGTATTTCATAGCGTTGTACTGTAATTGAGTATGAAAGCATAACTGGGTCATTGCCATACGGAAGTTTGATTAAATTGTAGGAGTTTCATGGCATGGTACTGAAATTTGTAGACGGTTTTATGTTATTGTCATATTATTCTATATTCATAACATATAGAAGTTACGAAAATAAATAAGAAAAGTTTATGAAAAAAATTTTTGATAGGCAAAAATAATTTTATAATTTAAAAATTTTATTTTATAAAAATTATAAAATTTGAAATAAAATTCTATTAGTTGAAATGTTCAAAAATAAATTCAAGGTTTCAGTCGTTTTCCTCTAAATAGTTTATATACCATTCATAAAATGCTAGTGTGATTCAAAAATTCTTAGGATACAGATAATACAATCCTAGGCAGAAGAAAAATTAAATTAACATCTGGTCATTAACTCATTTCCAGCAGTGTCATTGCCTCTCGAAACAAAAATGCCTAAACAGTAACATGTCCACAATAAAGCGGAAATAAGTCAAAATAGTATTTTTGCGGGACGGTATTCGCAATACCGCGCATGCTAGTGGATTCGAAATCAGAATGCCATTTCATCGAATAGTCGAACACATCACGTTTCGATTTTTCAATGGTCGATTGAAACTCGGAATAAAAGTTTGTACTGCATATAAATGATCGTTTCCGCTTCCGTAATCGATTGTGCGATGTCCGGCTATGTGAGTCAGGTCGTATTAGAGTCAGCCTGTGCGACTGTGATAACTAAAGCTTGCGAAGGCTTGAGCTAGATCGATGAAATTGGGCTGTCAGTGAATTTGGGTACTTATCATAGTCCAATCGATCTAAAATTGTTTTTCATTTCGATAAATTTAGTATAACCAGAAAACCCGTACAGTATTTTTGGTAGATTCAGTCCAAAGCCAGGACTCAAAAAATGAGAAACTCGTGAAATATGAAGTAAATCAGTTTTAATTGAATAGTTGCCTTAGATGTTCTTTGTAGCATTTAACACCGACAATTTCGTAAACCTTAGGCAATTATTCCGTTAGAATATATAACAATAATCTCAATATTTACTACAATAAAGTTAATAAAATTGGGCGAGATTATTTAAAGCTACAATTTTTAACTGAAGTCAAATATTCCCGGAATTCGATGAAAAAAAAAATTTAATATAATCTCAATTCTATTAACGAAATATGATAACAACTGGATGTTAAATAGACAAAATGGGGGTGATGCTCGAAATGGGTAAGTTCTAGAAAAACGTGCAAAGGAAATGTTTCCTAAAATTCTTTCAAATTGATATATTGTTGGATTAGGATTCTTGTGAAATTGTATAAAGTACTTTCGTCAGTTCTCAAAAATTTGCAATATTCATTTGTACCTCCTCTAGTACACCTACTTCACCTTACATTAATTTATCGATGCCTGGAAAAGCTCTTTCGTTGTACTGAGCCATAAAAAAGGTTCCAAATTTGACGTATCTCATTATAGGAGTATTTCTGGAAAAGCTCTTTAATCGTACCAATCCACAAAAAAAGGTTCCAAATCTAACGTACGGATATAGTCTCGCAATTATTTTACACTCTCTAATATGGTTTCATGCCAAGAAGGTCTATGTTGACTAATTTACTAGAGTTCTCTTCTAAAGTTTTAAGTGGTTATTTGTAAGTTTTACCGATTGATGCAATTTTAACTGATATTTCCAAAGCTTTTAATTCGGTGAACCATGTTTTACTTTTATTTGAACTTGAATTGATGTGTATTGTACCGGCTTTACTCTTATAGATTAAGTGTTATTTGTGTTCCAATACTCAATATGTTCAATTAAATGCTCCTTATGGTCTCAAGTTGTCTATGTTTCCTCTGGTATCTCTCAAGTCAGTCATTGAGGCCCAGCCTTATTTAACTTGTTCATTAACGATCTTCCATTGGAAATTCTTAATGCCTATGTTCTGAGGTATGCTGAATATGTCAAATTATTTATACCTCTCCCCAACCTTAGTTCTTGTACGTTGTTGCCAGTCTTCATGAGTGGTGTTGTTGTAACTTTTTATCCCTTAACTATTCCGAAGGCCATGATATGTCGTTTTCTAGACGTGAGGTGCTGCTTTCATCTAATTACCTAGGTAACGATCCTCTTGAAAGGGTGCATTCATTTAATGAGCTTGGTATTACGAACGATACTAAATTAGCTGTTGATGAACACATTAATTTGACGGTTAATAAAGATTCTGTTGTATTGGCTCAAGTGAAACGTTCGAAGAAAGATCCGTACAGAACGACATTACAATACACATCTATTTTTGCCTGATTTTAGAATATGATACTGTTCTATGTTCTATGCTTTCTATTATATTCATTCGTCTAGATTAGATTCGGTTCAGAAACGATTTCTTTTATTTGCTTTGCGCAGCTTGTATGCTCACCCGTGCCCGTATTAGCTTATTCACATAGACTTATGTTACTTGGCATTTTAATTGGATCCGTTCAAAAATCATTTGGGCCTTAGAAGAGTCAAATTTCGTTTGATGCCAAAAACACTCAATTTCCTCGAAAAAGAGCCCACGCGTTAAAGTTTGTGAAAAGATGATTTCTGAATATCAGGACGTGTACAAATGCATTATTACGGGAGATGAGGCTCGGATCTATGCTTATGATCCGGAAACATCCGGCCAATTAAGTGAATATCTTGCTAAAGGCCAGGCAAGACCAAAAAAATCAAGCCAAAGAAATATTATTTGAGTGCAATACCTCGTTTGAGTGAAGCTGTTCGTAAGAAGAGGTCAGATTTATGGAAACACAACTCCTGGCCTTTGCATCACAATAATGCACCGTCTTACACAGCATTGATAAATCGTGAGTTTTTCGCAAGCAATTCCACTAATACCGTACCACAACCGCCATATTCACCTGATATAGCTCCATTTGACTTTTAGCTTTTTCCAAAACTCAAAGGCGGCTCCAGGGACAGTTGCGAGGAATGGGAAAAACGATGGCATATGTGCATCGTATTAGAGGGGGGAAAACTTTTGGAGGAATATATAAATGTTTTTCATTGTATACAAAAAAATTAATTTTTGGAGACATTAACACTCGAATTTTTTAGAGCAGATATTTTATGTTACGAACTATTTGGACTTCATTCCATTTGATTTTCGAACCCTGTGACGACTTTAATTAATACTCTAGCTTTTTTTCTATGGATTATGTATGTTTTTTGTTAAAACAATCTCTTTTGTTGCACTTGAAATTAAATATTATTACGCTACAATTCTTCTCTGTAGCTAATTTCGATTGGGGTTGGAATTGTTTTAGGATGTGGTTTATTCGGTACACTCGGCGATTGGGAGTCTGAATTAACCAGATTGTCGAGTTGTGTGTAGTGGGGCGTCATGCATTCTACCTGGTTGTTGTTGGGGCACAAAAAAAATTTAAATATATTGATTTATGTGTGTTTTGTTGTCCAATTCTACCGAGTATTTTATTTAACGTTTTTGTTTTTGATTTTTTCGTTGCAATTATTTTTCTTTTTTTCGAATTTTTTTTTTTTTTTTTAAACTTGAAAGGCTTGGAATTA
>JXOS01016512.1:0-11032 GCA_001015075.1 Cirrula hians
AGAAAATTAGCATGAACGCAAGGTATTTGATTACAAACTATCGAGTATTTTAGAAACATTGCCATAGCAGTTTCAAATTTGAGAAAAATTGATTCTTAACTTCGGGTACCTGCCAAAAACGTTAATCTCTTTTCCACGGGAATAAGTAGAAAAGCCAAATGTTTCATGNGACATGTTACTGAAACTTGGAATTATAACGATTTTACGTCATTTCTACGACATTCTTCANGCATGTTACTGAAACTTGGAATTATGACGATTTTACGTCATTTCTACGACATTCTTCAATTTTAATGAAATGAGATACCACCCACAGGCGTTTTACCCAAGATTATACTTTAATGACTCATTGGAAGTAATAATAATTTTGTATTGCTGGAGAATTTTGAAGATTCTATCAAATCAATGATCATATTTTTCTGTACATTGTTTGTGTGAGGTATGAAATCGCACTGATAATATCTGGTAAGTTTCTTCTTCTTAAGTCTTTCATAAAGCACATGAGACAATCTATTAATTCCTCGCCAAAAGTTCTGCTAGGACAGCAACATATTGGGTTCTCGTGTTGGACTTACCATAAGGTTCGAATGGCCAGCTAATACGATGCATTCATTTGCTACTGAGCATTTTGGACTGGCCATAAGGTTCGAATGGCCAGCTGATACGATGCATTCATTTGCTGCTGAGCATTTTGGGGAAAGAATTTTTACCATCCTTGCCGTTCACAGTTTTCCCACAATATGCAAAATTATTATACCATTTACATCGGTTAAAATAATTTCTTTTTGGTCTTCACGGAGCAGGCCTGAATTTTTTAAACAATTTTAAAGGCAACATGATGGGTATTATCAAATCCATACTGTTTTAAGTATAGATCTTTTGTAATAAGCTAATATGCTACTTATATGAAAAACATGAAGAATATGCCATCTAATAACATTTTAATGCACAGAAGTTTGATTTTAGAAAGTTAAAAAGAAAATGGTACAAATATAAAATCCAAATATTGAAGATTATCGCAAATAAATGTCTGATAAGTGCACGAATTTGGGATCTATCGAGCACTACGTCTACCTTGTTCTTATTTTTGCTTTTTTCCTATATACTAATATGTTTTTTATCATTAATTTTCAAGTATAACTATAATGAAATTGAAATTTTTTCAGGCTTTGAATGGGTTGGTTGGCGGAATGACACGCCGAATTTGCAAGGCAAGCCCGTTGAAGTTACATTTGAATTTGAAAACGTACGCAACTTTAGTGCGGTAATACTGCACACAAACAACATGTTCTCCAAGGATGTTCAGGTAAGTGGAAAAATTGTGCTAAGCACTATGGAAGTTTTTAAAAATCTAGAAAGACTGCAGTCAAGAAATTGGAACTTTTTGTTTTTATACACCTCACTAATAACATTGGTAAAGTGTTTATTAGTTTTGACGATAGGTTTGTTACATCCAAAACGAGTGATCGGACACCTCTCAAAATATATAAAAATATATAAAACCTAGAAAAAAGGAAAGAGCACACATTCTAGGGAAAAATAGTAAATCAAAGTTTGAAGTTTACTCAAAATTGGAGCATTAACTCCAACTCTAAGAGTTGGTATTTTACAATGGGATTTCGTTATGGAGTGGATATGAAAAATACCTAAGTGTGTTCAAACAATGGTCGTGATTGAATAAAAATCAGACGTATCTCCAGTACTTCTATATGGTCCTAATAGAAGCTTAAATGCAGAATTACCCACAGTTATCATTAAAATTATTCAAAACTTCAGCATTGCGTGAACATAAATATATTCAGTGAGTGTGCAAAAAATGAGCAAGATTGGTTGAAATTCAGAGGTAACCCAGTACACCTATGTGGTCCCAGAAGACGATTTTCACTAGAAAAATTAATAAAATTCAATAAAATTTTAGTATTGAGTCATCACAATTATGATCAATGTGTGTACCCAAAATGAGCAAGATTGAATGTAACTCAGAGATATCTCCCATGCACCTATCTGATACGAAAAGGCGCTGAGGAAATTGGACTAGAACAATTATTCTATATATTTTGGGAACGAAGTGGATCTCACTATCGGCCTTAGCCGACTTTAACATTATTACATGTTTTTTCATTAATTTTATTTTTTATTTTATTTATTTCCATTTTATATTTATAAATTATTCTCTTAGTTTTTGTGTAATTGTTTTGCCATCATTTTATTGAGAGCCCTTTGACAGGTAAATACGGCGCGTTGCTTTGTTTTGCGTTTTTGCTGCACTTTAATGGCACATTTATTCCTCGCTTGCGGCTTTCTGTGCGGGAACCACAATCGCTCAAAGTGCTTATCAATATATTAATATCAATCGAAATAAACAAAGTGAGTGGAGGCAAAAAATGATTAAATTGTCAAAGTATTACTTGAAAATGTCACAAAAACAATAAAGATAAGCAATAAATTGAACAGAACAAACAAATAAACAGCCAGTGGATGTGGTGGGGATACTCTGGCGTGAAGTGGTGGCATGCACCTTTGGCTGACATCTAAATCAACTATATAAACGAAAGCAACATGCAATACAAATAAAAATAATTTTTAAAATAAAATAACTGCAAGCTGAAGAGCGATAAAAGTCAATTTATCGAGAAGGAATTTAAGTCGTAATAGGCAAATACCTCAAATGTGAGAAAGCGTGCCAAGCGGCTATCAACAACATTGACACGCAGCACAGCATTTAATATACTGCAATGTTTCTATTCACTATATTTGGAGTTGTATGCATTTATATGTATCTCTTTGCATTTACTTAGAATGTGTTTTGTTGCTTCACACCGCTGCGCCTAGTTGTTCCCGCTGCCACATGGACTTAACTGAGTAAACAAATAATTTATTGGTTGTTTGCTGTCAAAAAAGCAACAGCATATTGCCTGGCACAGCAACTGCACTCATTGCTCTTAATAAACATGATTTTTACTTTGTTTAAATGAAATGCAAAGCCTGAGGAATATTTCCGAATCGCTCTGCGGCACGTCGCAAGTTGCATGACTGCTTTTCGCAGCTGTAAATGCAATGCAGAATAAAAAGGCAGGTACTTCATACCAAACCAAAGCATTTAATTTTCTTTCATTAAATTCATGTGCGTTGCTTTGTTGTTGTTGTTTGTGAAGAACTTTTGTTTATAAAGTATATCCGTATATGCATTGCCGCCGCCACACAGTCTGCCAGGCTATCGTCAATAATGTGCTTTCATTTAATGGCTCTGAAGTATTTAATGTTCTCCAATGCCATGGCATGTTCAATGTCTGTCTTTATACGTACTGCACTTAAAAGTGCAAGTACGGAAAATAAACTTTTTATGTTTATTGCGTTTAGTTGCATTACAGCGCATAAAACGCGAACGTATCCGGCGAACATTAATGCCATTTTACAGTTGATTCCACCTTGGTAGGAGTACGCTCAATATAACCTCCATTATAACCATTTTGCACCATTTTTGGTAACCATATTGTTATGGTCATAATTTTGGAAATAACGAAAGAGGCAGAAACTCTGACGACAATTGCTCACCTAAAAGTTGACCATAAAAAATGCGGATAGTTGTAATGGTCCTTTCATTAAAATTCACCCAATGAGCGAATGCCTCAGACTAAGGAAATTGGTATAAACTTAAATATAATAAAAACAAGCTCGAAATTGACTATCGGCTTAAGCCGAAACTGAGATACACGCCGCTTTCATATTGTTAAGTATAGTCTCAATATGAAAAAGGTCACGTTGTTAACAAAAATAAAAATTTGATATAAAACAATGATAAACAAGTCAGAATGGTACAGTCGGCTAGGCCGTCAGATACATACACGTCGCTTCCTAAATACTGAGAATAATTCTATTGAAATTTCCTCAAAGCCGTCTTTTCGGACAACATAGGTGTTTTTGAGGTATCTCTGAGTTTCCTCCAATCATGTGCCTTTTTGGTACACACATTAATCATAGTTATGGTAACTCAATCATAAAATTTCAATGAAATTGATTAATTTTTCTTGCCCAATTTGCCTTATACCCTTCTTTCGGACTACATACGTGTATTGGAAGATTTTTAGTACATTTATTCAATATCCTTATTTTGACTAAATACTGCCATTTTATAAAGTTTATTTTATAACTGTTGATTAATGGTTCACTAAAATCTTGATTGGGATCATAAAGGAGTACTGAAGGTACCTCTGATGTTTATTCAATCACGACCATTTTTGGAACACATTTAGCAGTTATGAATATCCACCTAATAACGAAATTATACCAACTTCGAGTCCAGTAGAATTAATGCCGCAATTTTGAGTAAATAGANCAGTTATGAATATCCACCTAATAACGAAATTATACCAACTTCGAGTCCAGTAGAATTAATGCCGCAATTTTGAGTAAATAGATGTACTGGAGGACCCGAAATATTAATAGGATTTGGTCCCAGTTCAAAGTTAGATCTAACATTTTTCCATAGATTATGTGTGCCGAATTTGATAATTCTACCCGAACGTTTTCTCTTGAATTTGATGGACAGTCGGTTGGACTGACATCACTATACCGAATTCTGTGGTGATGCTGACCATATCGGTAAAGATTTTGTAAAGTGTCCAATTGCGCATTCTAGATTCTATAAACGTTTGACCAAAAACAATATACACATAGCCAATTTTATTGGCGCCAAGTATAAAAATATTATTTTGGAAATAAGCTGTTTCGGACAAACTTTGACTTTCATCGAATCAATCGAAGTATATTTGTTTCAATCATCTTTTCATAGAAACATTTATTATAACTATGATAATTCAATAATCGAATTTCTTTGTAGTTGACTAATTTTTCTGGCCAAATTTACCGTAAACCTTCTTTTCAAACCCTAAAGTATATTGGAGGAACTACCAATTTTGAAATAATCAAAATCATTTTTGTAACATGTATTGATCATAATTATTACATTTCAATAATAAAATTTTGTTGTACTTGATTAATTTGTCTGCCCATTTGCATTAAACACTTTTGTCGGACTTTAAAGGTATTGGAGGCACCTCCGATAATCATCCAATCATACCTATTTTGATACGAACATTGGTCACAGTTATGATCAAGCAATAATAAAATTTCGGGTAAATTGATTAATTTTTCTGCCCAAACTTCGGTAATTTTTGCGCTATAATAATGAAATTTATCGATACATGTCATCTAGTTCCCATAGAACGTTTACGCCCGATTTTATGGAAATTACCAAAAAACAGAAACTGTCAAGTGTTTCATGATACTACTCATACATGAAATACAAAATATATACGTTTCCATATATTTTAGTTTGCGTGAAATCAGAAACATCGCACAAGCATTTTACTAGAAATTTTACTTTTATGTTTCAATACATGGAATTTGGTATTGCTGCAAAATATTTTTGATTCTATAAGATGAATGATTGATTATGTAGTCGGTATTGACCGACTATTACGTGTTTCCTGCTAAATATTACAAAAAATTGAGATTTCAGTTACTTCCGATGAAAAACCTCATTGAAGTGAAATCGGACATAAATCACCTATGTAAGGTACTTCAAATTATTATGCGATAAAACACCTTTCTTTAATGCAAATTTCTATGAAATATAATTACTGTTTTATGGGAGGTATCCGAAGTTAGAGACGAATTTTACTCATATTGTTCAATGTAATGGCAACAACCCAAAAACCCAAAATTAAATCGGTAAGGAACGTTTCATGAAAGATATCGAAAGTTATTGAATGATTTTGTCCATTCACGAAATTGAACTTACATGGTACACAATTTGTGAAGAAACAAAATCCAAAAACCTATCTCAAAAACTACACAAAACTATCAAGGACACAGACAGATATACACTCGGACATCTCCCAAGCGGTATCTCTTTTTGACTCTCTGCATGTGTCTCCAAATAACATATATTCGGACCCGATTATTTCTATATATTACATATTTTGCACAATCCCATAATACCCCGGTCAATTGACTGATGGGTTTAAAGATCAAAGCAAATATTAATAAATTAATAAAGAACTGAAGAGAAAATTGAAATTGAGCAATGAAACAACACTACCTGAGATAATTTAATAAAATTCTTTATCGAAACAGATTCAGAATTCAAGCCTTCAACGGGGTAACTAACCTGGATTGTTCTAGGTGACGACCGCATAAGCAGATGGCTATTAAATATAATTGGCATTAATTGGATTGACATGCATAATTACTTACAAATGCACACAACTCCATATATAAAAATATAAATTAAAAACTTAAAAATTTAATAAAATGGAAATTTCAATAGCACGCATTCGCTTGGGCCATATATATTCTGTGTACGACTTATGTCATTGGCATATCAGCCATTAGCCATATCCGACAAGCAACGCAACTAAATGTCCAAACACACTTACATTGTGGCAACAAAAGCAGCTATTATGCACGTAATTTATAGTTTTTGCTTTACTCATAATTCTTAAAACATTTCCACTTATTATTTTTGTTCGTTTTTTTTTTTTTGCATTTTCAATTGCATTTGCCTGGTTTTGATTTTTTGTTTATTTTTTTCGTGTTTGTTAATTCACTGTCCATTCCATTTAAATTTGAATGGCTGGCTGACAACGCTTAATGTAAAATAATATCAATAAAGATTGTGATGAATTGATAAAAATTAAAAATTATGCTAATTGTGACATAATTATTATTTATGGACATTTACTGTTTGGAATATCTAATGGTGTGCACCTGCATACGTGTTGTTTTTGTATATTTGCTTTTCTTTGTGGTGATTTTTATTTATTTTCTCGACTCTTTGCTGCTCATTTGGTTAATTAAGCTTATCAGCAATCAGAAAACGTATTGCCAAGCACAATTTACATTCAAACACATTGGACCACCGCAACTGCATTCATTCAAAAACAATAGCTAAGCAAACGTCAAAGTTACAGAATTGCTCATTTGAACGATTCTTCGAAATGCTTTATAAAACGTTACATTGAACTCGATCATTAATAGATGGGTTAGTTTTCGATTACAATGGTTTTTATTTATAATTTACAGTAAATTCCAACAGGCGTCACAAAGCAGTCATGTTTGAAAAACATTAGAAGGCATTACAGTGATGGCCATTTCTGAAAATATTTAAATAGAGCGATTATCGATTAAGAAAGGTGACAGCTCACAAACCTTACAATATCAAATACTACTAAGTCTTTACTTGGAAAGAAAAAGTCAGATATTAATAACAAAGTCAACTATGCAATTTTGCCATTACTGACCGATTACGCTTATACTGTAGTATATTATAACACATAGGCATATTCAGTTACATACGTTCACGAGTATTTCAATGGAAATTTGAGGTAAAAGGTCTAGGCCAGGTACTTGAAATAATTGACCGATTTTGTTCAAAAATTTAAATATAACCAAATTTATATGTAATGATACACCTGTTTTTATGCTCTTTTCAGTCAAATAGGGCTTTCACTAAAACTTCNTCTTTTATGCTAATTTCAGTCAAATAGGGCTTTCACTAAAACTTCGCAATGTTATGACCATAACACACTTGCAGGCGATGAAACTCGAGGCACTTATATTAAATTTCCGAAATCAATTACACAAGTACCGGGTATGCATAGAAATAAAGCTTTCCGACTCTATGTTTCTTAGATGTCTGTCTTTCTGAAGATACGAATACGCGAGCGATTGAAATGTATGTATATATATATATATATATCTTATATGGCATTATGTTCTGATTTCACGAATATCAGCATAACAGGCATGTGTTATCATATCTTGACACTGATTTTTGCTATGGAAGCATTTTTGAAAAAATTACCATAACGTTATACAATTTAAGCATCAAAAACTTCAAGGGCGCCCCATTGATATCTTACCACCGATTTGAATTAAATAAGTGCGATGGAAAATTTTTTGAACGAAGTTTATTAATGTTTAGTATTTCTGCCTTATTTTGGCTTTTTCTGGACTTGGAGCAAAATTGATACTTTAGTTAGTGGTGGAGTAAAAGCCAGTGGATTCATCGCATGGATTCATTGTAGTGCTGTTTTGACTTTTTTTAAATATTCTTGAATTCGATTGAAATCGATCTCTTAATGTAGGCAGTTCAGAGTTGAGTAGAGTAATCGGTATTTATTGAAATTTGGTATAACTGCAGTGTTAGCTAATTTCGAGGATTTTTTGGAATTTTAAGGTTATCATTGAATCATTAAGTATCTTTCATAGAAATTTTAACCCAATTTCACAGGAACGCCAAATGAATGGATTAATTGTTTACATTAGTAAGGCCCACACAAATTTCATAAGTCTTTATCTGATCGTGTACGAAAATTGACGGAGAGACAGACGTTAATCATTAAAATTCATTGTTCTTCTAGATTTCACAGCAATTCATACTTTAAAGTTAACTGTAGTAGAACCAGGGATGGTTGTTCATGACACTTGTAGCGTCGGGTTTTCCATGATATATATGAACGATCTCATAACAGAAAATTTTAACTTTTTTGTTTTATGTATATACCATATTTATCTAATCAGTATTGAACTAGTAGTATGATGGAATTGTGCAAATTATACAGTTCATTGCAATTTTTTTGTCCACCATATATTGCTAAACGAGAAATTAATAGAATGAACAGAACATAGAAACAATTTAGAATGTTACAGTCGACTAATACCGACAGTAAGATACACGTCGCTTCCAAAATATTTTGAATCGTTCTATTCAAGAGGGCTCAGAGCCCTACTTTCCGACCTCATAGGTGTACTGGAAGTACCTTTGATTATCATATATTTGCTCATTTTGGTATACACACTGATAACAAAATACTAAATTTTTTTTAAATTGATTCAGTTTGCTTAAACCGTGTTTTGGAACCATATCGGTGTACTGGAAGTACCTCTGAAATTCATTCAATCTTGCTCATTTCTACTACACTTATTAACTTTATTTATCTTCAGTGTTTCAGTGTTTATTAAATAAAATTTAAATGATATCTGAGGAAAATTTTGCACTTGAATCTCTATTGGGACCATATAGAAGTACTGAAGGTACCTCTGATTTTGATTCAACCATGACTATTTTTGGAACACACTTAGATTTTATGAATATCCATCTAATAGAGAAATTGCATTATAAAATACTAACTCGGAAGTCTCCAGTACAGTGAAGGCCCCAATTTTGAGTAAAGAGGTGTACTGGAGGTACCCGGAATATTTTTCTGATTGGGTTTCGGGTTTTCACACATAACATTCCGATGAAACACTTGAATTCTACAAGNAGGTTTCGGGTTTTCACACAAAACATTCCGATGAAACACTTGAATTCTACAAGTATTTCCGTGGAATCGGGAGTAAACGTTCTATAGTAGACTCGCGCATCTATGGATTGACCTTTTTAAATTGTACAATGTTATAACAATGGCCTATAAATACTTCCATAACAAATTTCAGTACTGTGCGATGAAATACTTCGCGTTTACCTTCATTTTCGTGAAATTGAGAGAAAACATTCTATGGGTCATACCCAAAGTTAAAAACCGATTTTAAAAAAGTTTAACAATGTTATGGTCAGTACTAAAAATCCTTCTTTAATCAATTTCAGGAGCAACCAATGAAATACTTGGCATTTTTATTGATTTACGTGAAATTGAAAGTAAACGACCTATTATGGACCATTAGGACAAAGTTACGAACCGATTTTGACCATTCACGAACATAACCTTACTTTTTACAAAATATTTTCTGAAATCACATTTGCTCAATCTAGTTCAAAAACTTCTCACGTTATCGATATCACAGATAGACGAATATCGCTCTTTAGTTTTTTTTTAATTCTTTGCATATGTCTCCAGGAAATATATAGTCGGAAACGTTTATTTTTATTCCATACATACTTTCTAAAAACACATAATACCACCAGTGAATTAAATGATGGGCTTAAAAATTGATTAAACAGCAAACGGCCACTGGTCTACTGCTCTACTTCCTGTCTGTATGTCTATGGGAATATGGGAATACTTGCCTCTTTAAATTTGAATTCAATGTATTGTCTAATTGCTTTTGTCAACATTTTATAATAACTACAAGTATTTTTGCTTTTCCAAAATATTGAGGTCCAAGAATAGTTATATATGTTGTTAATGCGATTAACAACGTGCATATTTGTTTTGAGCATACGTTTCTATCATTCAAAACGTGTAATCCGAGCCAAATCAATATGTNTGAGCATACGTTTCTATCATTCAAAACGTGTAATCCGAGCCAAATCAATATGTATATATATCTATGAGATCCGCATTATTAGCGATGTTTCACCTAGATTTACCAAATTTGAAAAAATTTAAGATCTTGGCCCGATCATGTGTAATGGTAGCATTTGAGAATTTCTTGAAAAAGGCATTATTAGAAAAAATCAGAGCTGCCCCAATACACCCATGTATTTTTTAACGAGCTTTTCAATTAAAATTAGCTTCAGTCATTAATTTACTTCTTTAAAATTTTATAATTTAGTTCAAACATTTTCAAAATATGTGGTAAAATTTTGGGTAATCAGACCCCCATCGAACTATGTTGTTCATTAAGGGCATTCAAGCAAAATTTGGCATTGACATACATGAAATTCAACAAACCATTTCATTTTCTTGATTCTCTGCTTTAAACAATTTCAAAGAGACGTCTGTGACATTGTCGGCCTATGCGGAATGAGTCGTTTTTGCTTGTTTTTGATTTTCTGTTCGCTGTACTATCATAACCTTGTCATTCTGTCATTTATTTCCTTTTTTCTTAACACCTTTATTACACCTTATGTCCGGCCGGCAAACGAGCGTGTAAACTTCGTAATTAAAAATTCAATTAAAAATCAGATGTGAATTAAAAAAAAAAATAAAAAAAAAGGTAAATGTTGAATTTGGTCAATAGCACATGCAATGTATAAAATATTTCCGTTACCACAGCAATACAAAGTTTTACTCATGAAATTAAA
>JXOS01016523.1:0-12634 GCA_001015075.1 Cirrula hians
AATTCAGCTTTTGCAGCTATTTTTGGAGCGCAAGTTCATGGATCCCTGTTTAGTTCTCCTATAAGATATACGTTATCACGTTTAATGAAAACAGTAGGACAACATGAGCATGGTGAATTTCCTGTACAACCTGTAGAATCAAACCTCCATAGGATTGATGTGATTGTTGAACGGCTTCTATGTACAATATGACTGATTTCACAAACAGATTTTCCTTCTTTTCTCGAACTAATGATATGGTCATGGTCAACGAAGAGAAGTTTCCTTTCGCTTAGCCGCCATGTTGTTCTTCGAAAAATAATGCTTATGCGTATCTTCAAATATAATATTTATTGTTTTATTTTTAAGCACAAAGTGATTTATTTTTACACTCAGTTTGAATTCTTGTTAAAATCTTTCCCTAAGGGTCGAAAAACAGCGTTACATTATCGATATTGACTTTTGTTGGTATTTTTGCTGGACATTGTTACTCTTTTTCTGATTCGAAATGGCGGTAAGTTTTTATGCATTATCGCTTCTGATATCTGAGAACATATCCCGAGAAATAAAATAATAACTCTAATTTAAAATTGAAAAAATGTTTAAATTGCGCGATAACTTTAAAACATAAGAGATACCTCCAATAAAACTATTTGGACTGAAAATAAGGGTTTCAGTTAATTTGACCAGAAAATTTGACAAAAATTTTTGGAAGAGACGTTGTCGGCGTAAGCCTTTCTTGTTTATTCTTATTGATAAAACTTGTTTCTTTTTTCTGACATATAGGTTGACCGTAGGTAGTCAAAAAAAATTATAATACGTGCTCTAAACATTATTATTTAAATTTAATATATTTCATAGCAATCAAATGCCTTTTAACTATAATCTAACTAAGCTAATTTACACTGGGTAGCACAGATTTGAAAAACATTTTCTTTACACCATAAAAATTTTTCAGTTAATATGTTTTATTCACTGAGTGAATATTTAAGTTCTCAGTAATCTATATTCAACTAATTGTAATATGAAAAATGAAATCAATGTGAAGTTGTGAAGAAGCATTTCACACAACTTGCCATGAGTGGATCTTGACGGGAAAGCGTATTTCGTAATAATAAAAATCCTAAAAATTGCGCCTAATAACTTTTAGGGGAAATCGAATTATTTTTAAACGGTAAGAAAGAAAAGCGTAGCACCTTACCGGTTTTTGTCAACATGATAAATGTCACTCAGGCTTCCTCTAGATAAACACTTTCAAATATTTAAACTTCTCGGTGCCAAATTTACTTTACCCTATAAACTACATTACGGCTGCTTAGCAAAATCGTTATTCTTTGATTAGAGGTGAGTTGCCATAAATTTTGAACGTGATTAATACAGCGTGTGGTGTTTTAATTACGTGCTGCCTGGTTGCATGCGCAATGTCTTGTGGCAACTGGCCTCTTGACTCGGGAGAACAATAACGAACAATTTGCATTAGCTGTATGCAGCCTAGCTGGTAGATAGCTGCCGCGAACTCAACGTTACCAAATTGTAAAATCAACTGCACGCAAGCGTATAATCCACATTCGCGACAAATGCAATCAGGCACATGTGTTATCGTTACAGCCAGTCAACGTGACAGCATAACCGAAATCAAAATCGAAAAACAAACAACAACAATAACTAGAAAATCAGTTAAGCTACTTGCGCTATGATATGCAGCCCCCGCATTTATGTTGCGCTGTTCAGGAATTGTTGTTGCATGCACATGCGCTTTTTCGTTGGTGGTTTATTATAAGCACATGTGTGGCTGTTTATGTTGTTGTTCTAGTGCTGATGCCGTAAGTGTTTCAGTGTCTTTTGGCAAATGACAACATTGGCTAAGCCAAGTCAAGCCAAGCCAAGGCAAGCACACATGCAAGCAACTAATGTCGCAATTTCCTCGGAAGTCTCACTTTGGCTTTAACGATTCAAATGCCTCTAACGTATGTTAAATGCAAACAGTATTGAGGTAATATGTGTAACTGCTGCGCATGTGTAAACACAAAGTAATAAGTCGCAGTGGAGCAAATTAGAAAACTCGCAATGCAATTTAAGTTTCTTCGTAAAACGGAATTGTGATTTTAATCTTGGAAGCAGAAAAACATTAAATAATTAAATAAAATAATATAGAAATCTGAGTTCTGTACGGTACACCCAAAAACAAAATTGATATTCGACAGTCGATTATAATTTTACTCATAACTTACATTATTGACTCCATTTTGAAGACCCATATTAATATAAAAGTATTAATGGTATCATGATATGCCAGTGGCTACAAAAATGACCAATGTGTGTTACAAAATTTGGCAGATCGTGGTTTGAATTTGTTTAAGAAACGACCAATATTGGGTTCCTCCAGTACACTTCTTTACCCAAAATTGGTTACTTAACTCATCTGGAGCCGTAAGATTCGGTATTTCGCAATGCAATTTCCTTATTAGGCGGATATTCATAACATGTAAGTGTGTGCCAAAAATGGTGGTGATTAAATAAAAATCATAAGTACCTCCAATACATCTATGTATTACGAAAAGGTGATTTTAAGCAAATTTTACCAGGAGCATCATTTTATTATTAGGTGAAAATAATTTTGATCTGTTTTTACCATGAATAGACATGATTGGGTGAAAATCAGAGGTATATCTAGTACACATATCAAAAACTCAAATATACCTCATACATATGTGGTCCGAAAATAGGGGNTGGATGAAAGTCAGAGGTACATCTAGTACACATATCAAAAACTCAAATTTACCTCATACATATGTGGTCCGAAAATAGGGGTTTGAGCACGACAGGCCTTTATAGTCAGAAAAGAGAGGTTTGAGAACGTTTGGACACACTTATGTCGTTGAAATAGAGGGTTCTGAGCACGTTTGCACAGAATAATTATACTAAACAATTTGGAAGCGACTTGTATTCGACTGCCAGCCGAAGCCGACTATAACTTTCTTATTTGTTTTTTTTAAATTTAAGTTTTAATTTTTTAAAACATTAAAATTAATTTGAAGTTTTTATATAAAAAATGAATAAAAAATAAATATAATATAATATCATCTCATAAAGTATGTTTTCTATATTAGTTCTGGTCAATGAAGTGGTTGAAGAAAAAATATTGTTTTACCCCCAAGTTAAAGTCTTAGGTCCGTAGCTATAGTCAAATTAACCCCTGCTTTTAACGATTTAAAGTTTACTTTGAAATAATTTTACTCTTGTCGTGATAAAGTATAATACTTCGGCAAAAGTTTATTTAAAATTTAAAAACAAACGAATGCGACTTAAAAAATTTTAAATCGGTTGCTGTGTTGAATAATTGTTTGGTTGTATCTCGTAACTACAACACAGGGTGACACAAAGCAGTTTTTGAAAGACTAAATTTTTTCAACATATAAATTATTTTATCTTTTATGTGCAATATAAAATCAAGGAAAATTGGGGTCTCTTAATTAATAATAATAATTGGGAAATGGCATAAATTAATAAATAAATAACTATAAAATCGGATCGAACCTCGCTCATGACCACGGTGGCCTGCTTACAGGCCATACCTACTTCGGCACCCACGCTCAAAGGCTGGGANTTAATAATAATAATTGGGAAATGGCATAAATTAATAAATAAATAACTATAAAATCGGATCGAACCTCGCTCATGACCACGGTGGCCTGCTTACAGGCCATACCTACTTCGGCACCCACGCTCAAAGGCTGGGATTGAGCGCCGTTGACATATGCCGACTGTGTGGTGACGAAAATGACAATTTCTACACCCCACATATTCTCTGTAGGTGTCCAGGGCTAACGAGGTATAGGCTGAACCTTCTAGTAATGACCAGAGGAGCTATGACAACGTCATCCTCCCTTACCACTCCCAATGAGGGCGACAGAGCCTGAAGCAGATTTATATCTCAGGGCAACACAATGGACATATATGTCTAAGTGATCCTGTCAGGATGCCCTTCTATCTATGTAACTATAAAATAATAATAAATAAAAATCAATGGAACTAAATAGAAGTAGTTAAATAGTAATTAATTAAATTAAAAATTAAAAAAAAAATAAATGAATAACATTTGAGTTGGCCCTTTCTATTCCTGCCTCCACCTCAAGGTTATTGTTGCTTTTTTCTTATATAATTTTAGCAAAACAATTTAATAAATAAGTGGTAAGTTAAAGGAAAAATTGTGGATTGATAAGTTAGAATAGCAACAATAATAATTATTAGCAAAACGAACGATTGTACGGACGTTGTTTTCACTAGTCACAACTCAATCGTACTAGTATGCTGTCAACAGGATTCAAACTTATGACCCTGCGACTGCAGAGCGAACGTTCTAACGACTGTCCAAACTGACTTGTTAGCCTTCAGTTGACTAACACTTATACTCTCATACATTGGTTAAAATTTCATTCTTTCCGCTAATGTTTCTTAAACGTTAAAAATATTTAATATTCATTGCTAGTAAATAAATTAATAGTGTTAGTAAATTTAGAAATAAATGTGTTCTTATCATTTCTGCGCTAAATTTGAACAATTTTGTTCAGCTTTTTCCACGGCTGTCATGACGTTCATTCATAATTTATGTGGCTTGGCAATTTATACGGATTATGCAGCGTTAGTTTGGTAATAAACTTGCACCGTTATAAAGTCTTAAAAAATAATAAAATACTTCTAAAACCCTGAATAAAATTGATACAGAAAAAAGTCCACAGCGAGACAGCCAAGCCAAGCCAAGTGGTGTCGTGCCAAGCTGCAAGCGCGCATATGTGCACTTCATTCATGCTAGTAACCCATAACAACAGCAGTCAAAAAAATTATTCAAAATAAACCTTGTACAAAGTTTAAAAATAAAAAACAAAAAATAATAATAATTCAAAAGCTCAAAGCATAAAGCAACGAAAATTATGAATGAAACTGCCCACGCAGCTGAGCAGTGTGGCAGCACACAAGCGCAGCTTGCGAGTGTGGCTTATTGAAGCGGATGCAAAACGCAGTTGAAGGTGGTGCTTGGTGGCCGCTATTCTGCTATGCTCAGTGCAGGGAGAGCGCGTTGCAGTGTGACTAGCTGATATGGTTGCATGACAGCGTTGCAGAGTCAATAAACTGCAGCAACCAAATGGAAAGAAAAAATCAGAGCGTCAAGCGTTTGCCAAAAAGAGTTAAAAATCCTACGCGGCAGCGGCGCTCCCATTCATTAATTTCGCTCACATACGCTGACCTCGAACCTCTTGTGTGCCTTAAAAAAGAAAAAAAAAAAACAAAATAAAAAATAGTTATATATATTAAATACATTGCTGTGGCCTAGCTGTGCTTGTTATCGTAACACATGCTAAAGATCAATCATACTCTGTTACTACATTTTCGAAGTCAGTCTGTCAATTCAAAATGCAGCGCAAGTGTCTTTTTTTTTGTTTTAATTTCCCAAGACAAAGTCTTTAGTACGAACCGTGACGTTATGTGTCGAAAATGCACATTAGCTTCAATATTTGTGCTATAGTTACAGGAGTAACCTAAGGCTATCCATCAGCTATTGATCCATTAATGATCAAATTATTTATATAATTATTTGGATTTTCAGTTTATTATTATTTTTTTAATTTTTTTCAGAAATTTAAAGTAATACAAACACACACACATAAGGTGTGAGCAACCGACAAGATTAAAAATTTTTTTTCCGAATATTGTTATTCTAGTATTCCTTTCAAAGTTAACTTAAACTAATGCAAACTTCAAAATATTATTTGTTTTGTATTATCTAGGTTGTAGTGCTATGTTCTTAGTCCCAGGTTCAAGTCCCAAGNCCGAATATTGTTTTTCTAGTATTCCTTTCAAAGCTAACTTAAACTAATGCAAAATTCAAAATATTATTTGTTTTGTATTATCTAGGTTGTAGTGCTATGTTCTTAGTCCCAGGTTCAAGTCCCAAGTGCTATACCTAGATCCCACTCCCAAGAACTAGTCCTATCTACTAAGCCCATGTCATAGTCCTAAGCCCTTGCCCTAGTTCTTTTTCCACGTAAAAGTTCCTAGATTTAGTTCTAAGTCTTCGGGCTTAGTCTTAGCTCCTTGTTTTTGGTAAAGAAATTAAAACAATATGAAATATAATGCTAAATTGAACAAAATTTTAATTTAACAAATACATGTTTGGATCCAGATCCTTGTCCCCTATCCTATCCCTATGCCTCAGTGCAAGGACTTAGTGTTGGTTAGCAGTCTCAGGTCCTTATCCTAGGTTCCTATCTTTGCACCTAATCCTAGTCGCAGTTCGTAGCCACAGCCTTAGGTCCTAGTTCTAAGTACTAGGTACTAGGAATACGACCTAGAGATGCACTTTCTAACTTGGATCTACAACTAGGAACTGGATTAGTCCTAGGTCGAAGACCAGCTCATAGTCATATAACCTTAGGTTCATGTCCAACCTATGATATTGACGAAATTAAAATTGTACTTCCTTTAGCTTTTCATGATTACAGGCCTGTTTTAATATTGGAATCCTAAACATTCCACCAAAGAGACTTATTCACGAAAGCTAATCCATAGATATTAAGAACTAAAAACAAGAGAATTATAAAGTGCTTACTACAAATGACGAGACAAGGATTAGAGATATTCTTAATTCCAAGAACATGAGTAGTTTTTTTTTATCTGTAGACTACTATGGATGGATAAAGTTCAGTTACTTATTTTAATTATCTTAATAAATAAATTCAGACAGTTCATAACGCTGGATCAAATTTTATTTGAGTTATCCTGCTAATATACACAGAGAAAGGTAGACATCGTTTGAACTTTTTTAAATTTATTTTTTTGTGTTGGATTCTATGAGTATCTCTCAAAACAATATGATCAGTATTGATTATTACCATGTAATTTTTGGACTGTGCTGTTTGGAATGTCTTAAGTGCTAAACCAAGTTGTTACTTAAAACTCAGATAACNCACTGTCTTAAGTGATAAACCAAGTTGTTACTTAAAACTCAGATAACCATAGTCCAATTGTTTGATTGGCTGATTGGATTACACGTAGAAGAAATATTTGGCTTATTATATTCTCTACATTCAAGTTGTATAATGAAAGGTGATGAACACCCACATTGAACTTTCCCACACGAAACGTGTTGCGAAAAGTTGTGTGGCTGTAACTAAATATCCTGAACACATATGTGTTTTCGGCTATGTTGTTTTTGAACAAAAGTTTTTAAGACGCAAAACGAGTCATCGGAAACCCCACAAAATATAAACCGGCCATAGGTCTTTGTATGAATTTGGTTAAGATGTAACCAATATTTGCGCGGCCGATGCACCTATGTGGTTGAAATTAAGTGTTTAATGTTATTTTCAAATAAATAAGTATCCATTAATATCCTAAAAATAAACAAGACCAAGTAAATTTCAGAAGGGTATCCAGCTCATGTGTATGGGGGGAATAAAGTGATCTATTCAAAATAAGGACAGCATAAATCTATAAAAATTGACAACTTTTAATTGGCTATATTAAAAATGAGCATGATCAGATGAAAATAATAGGGACCTCCGGTACCCCATTTTGGTTGAAGAATAGTGTTTTTATTAATTAGAAAAAAAAAGGTTTTTTTATATCAATTTGAAGCATATTAGTCNTTATTATTTAGAAAAAAAAAAATGTTTTTTTTATCAATTTGAAGTCTTACTTGTTATACACGTCGGCAATGAAATTGGCGGAGTGTATTTTAGTTTTGAGGGTAAGTTAGGAGGGGTGCTCGGAAGTGATCTAGCTATGTCGTCCACAAAAAAGAGAAAGAAGAAGCTGAGCTAGATATACGAAATTCGGCAAACATATTCTTGGGAAAAATTTTACATCAAAGTTTGAATTGGGTTAAGATTAGATCCATATTTCGAGTACTTCCAGTAACACTATTTATTCAAAATTGGGGTCTAAGTACTGCTTCAGCCATTACAGTTGGTATTATGCAATTGTTAATCATGGCATCTAAGAGTCTGCAAAAAATCGACAAGATTAAATGAAAATCATAGGTACCTCTAGTACACCTATATGGTTCGAATGAAAAATTAATCAAGTTCGACGAAATTTTATTATTGAGTTATTGTAATTATGATCTAAAAGACCAGGAAAAAGACCAGCAGATATAAGTAGATGAAGAGCAGGAGAACCTCGATTGCACGTATGTGGGCCGAAAAGCGGATTTGAGCAAATTTGTACAGAGTAATTATGCTAAACGCTTGGAACCGATATGTATCTCACTGTCCGCCTAAGACAACTCTAACTTTCTTACTTGTTTTTTAAATTATTTATTACTTGTTTTTTAATATTTTATTTTATTTGACTAATAAATAATTTTCAAAAATAATTAAATATGCCTAAGTGCTGGTCTTTTTTAAGCAATTTTTTATCAATTGTTCGTTGTGTGCGTAAAATTTTTATTTATCTTACGTTGTCATTCTGCCACTCTGACATGATGATCATAAATCTTTAAAAAAAACACATTCAAATAGCCGCAAATGTTCTCACACAGTTACATACATATGCTGTGCGCTGTGGTTGAACATTTTCCAATGCGTCGCGCCGATGATTGCTTTGCTACGCATTTGTGCGCTATTTCGCCTTGATTTTCATTAAGATGCTTGACACTCTTGCCTACTTAGCGTTTCAGAATCATTTAAGCAAAACAAACCAAAAAGTCTATTAATAATTTAATATAGAATTCTAAGAGGAAACATATAACGAAAAATAAGCCAACAAATTGTGCATGCGATCTGTTCAAAGTGCGCACGTAATATGGGCCAAAAGCCATGCATATCGTGAGTCTCCGAAACTGCGTAGCGAATGGACGAAGAAATACAAAGAAAACTTAAAATATATTTGAGTTCACAAGAAAAATTAAACGGCTAAGTTCTTTTAGAAAACATTAATTATAGAGCTATTATAATCGTAACAGCAAATTTATCAACAGATTTGTGGGAGGACATTTGAAATTCTGAGCTATAATAAAAAATTGATTTTAAAATTTTTGGACAAGAAATGAATTGAATTAAAAATTTCAGGTTTTCTTCTTCACATGTCTAGGATTAATATAATAAAATGTTTGCTTCGGCTTTCAAACTAAAAACAAAACCTTGATTTTAACACAACTCAAGCCGATATAAAGGCTCTAAAATACCAACTTCGGAAGCACGCACTGAGCATTGTTCTTTCAGTACTTCACTAGAATAGCATTTAACTTTAATAATGTTCATATGGATGTGGAAACGAATGAGAAGGCAGACAAAACGGGGGCGAGGATTAGTTCCGATTGGACCACTATAACACGGAATTTTACGGGGCTGCTCCTTTACAATCACTGTACCCATTTTTAAAAGCATTTAAAGAGGAATATAGGTAGGATGAATTGTTAACGTACGATACGGAGAGAATTTNGCTGCTCCTTTACAATCAATGTACCCATTTTTAAAAGGATTTAAAGAGGAATATAGGTAGTTTGAATTGTTAACGTACGATACGGAGAGAATTTCAATCCTTTTGACCTTGTTGGAATATTTAATGCACTTTATTAAATGGACTACCATCTGACGCATAGTAAACACACGATAAGCAGGTAATAAGGAGGGATACTCTTTGATATTACTTAGAGACTAAGTACTCTCGCCAACAGTGCGATTGGTCTATTTCTAAGTTTCACTGCAAACACTGAATGCGTATAGATATTAAGGTTGTAAACTGGGGGTAAACTAAATGTCCCGTAAAAGGCTTATTTCTGACAGATTATCCAATGCTTTCTTTTCAGTAAGCTTATTGTTGAATAGTGGTGATAAGCTGAATACTTACTATATAGTAGCCGTCCGTGATTCATATTGAAGATAGCACATTTTTGGATATTTTTTATCATTTTCAGTTAATTTGTTTTGTCATAAAGTCTTAAAAGTATGAAAGGAGAATCGAGCATAATAAAAATTTAAACAAATTCTCAAAATTCTATTATAGCTGAAGAAAGTGCAGACTTTTCCGAAAATTGGAAAATAATTCTTTCAGGTAAATATGAAGCCATTTAGCGAAAAAATAAAACTGAATTTCGTGTTTCACATTATGGGCCCTTGGTTAGTACTAGAGGATCCTGACGTATTGTACCAAATGGGTTATTTTTGGAAAGTTATTCAGAACCATCTTCAACTGTAAATATTTTAACTACGAAAAATAGGGGAATAACTTACATTTCCTCAAGTCTTTATGAAGAAACGAAAGCGAATAGTTTATTTCATCGAATGAGTGGCTTTTAAATACGTTAAATTACAACGTATACAGAAAATGAGAACATTGAATGGCAAAAAAATTAACAATCCAGGTTTTTGGCAATGGAAAGTCCTGGTAATGTTCGATTGATTCTGTTTATTCAAGGACTTTTAATTTATAAACAGTTGACAATTTTGGTTTCCAGCCCAGCTCAAAAACTACTGGAGTTATCGTGGCTACAGAGAGACGGACCAACCCAAGACCGACTATAAGCCCTTCAGCAATAGCATTTTTGTCATTGCGGTCCTTCTGTAAAGCTTCATTTGTTACAAACCATGGTGCAAAGGTAAGTAGCCTTAATGCTTTTGACTGAAATCTTAGCAGAATTTTTGATATTTGCTTCATATGTAGTGTCCAGTTGAAAAACATATCAATACTTCTGAGGGCTTGAAATCAAAGACTAACTGCAGAATTATTGACAAAAAGCAAATACAAATCAATTTATCAATTTAGAAATATGAGATTGATGTTTAAAGTAACAAAAAGGAATGTTAAAAAATTTTTTTCTGTAATTAAAGGTGAAAATCAATAGTAAAGAAGTACGAAGAGAAATGTCGTCTTTGACTGCAGAATAGAATCAGAAGAAAAAATTTCCAGCACTTGACAAATGTGTGAAGTCTGCATTTTAAAGGGAGTTTTTTAGAAGTACGATAACTCTCTTTCAGTTTCAATGAATTGCGCGTTTTTTTTTTCAGAAATGGAAACGCTTTGGAACTGCACCATAATTGGATTCATGGAAATCGAACACTAGTAGGTACGTTTTGCGGAAAACATGATACCATATTTAATTTTATGGAGTTTAAGTGGTACATTCCAGTCCGATGCATGACTGCGGTTCAAGCCACACTATTAGTCTGATGTCATCTTTATTTTAATAAACTGCNCTAGTTTGATATCATCTTTATTTACATAAACTGCTCAAGTCCACACTCTCGATGCAACCACAAACAGCAGAAGTGATTTTAAACTGAAAATATTAACTTTAATTATTATCCATTAATGGAATAAGAGTGCACATTATTTCGCATATTTATTTTTATTTTCTTATACAAAAAGTCAAGGGAAATGGTTTTGAAATAACATGTTTTTTTTTAATAGCGAAAATAAAATCGACAAAAAAATTTTTATGTTGGGCATTAAGTGTGTCAAGAGGAAATAAGGTAAATGCTAAATTTATCATGCAATACGACGCAAACAATGCATGAGACAACTACTTAGAGGCCCACTAATGTTAATGTTCTACTTTATATATTGTTGTTGTACAAAAAGAAAATTTCTAAAGAAATAGTCTCCAATGTGTCAAAGCATTTATGTTTCGAATTTTTTGTAAGTGTATTTTTATTTGTAGGGAATCAGAACTTTGGTTTTTTTCGTTTTTCAAATAACGCAACAAAATCGCAGGCTGGCAACATAAATGCTTACGCAGCAGACTTAAAAGAAAATTTATTACAGCACAACCACAAAATAAATTTTCATGAATTTTCTTATGTCTTTATTTATTTATTTATTTATTTTTTTTTTTTTATTTTCGTGTTTTAGCTTTGATATCAAATATTTCTTCGGGAACGCCAATTGACTTATAAATTAGGAAATTAATTAGTTCACATATTTTAATTTATTTCAGAAATAGCATTTCAACGAATTTGTTCGTTGGAAATACGAATCAAGCAAAAAAAAAAAAATGATTTTGAAGAGAAATAGTTGACAATGATTTTGAATAAGAAAGAATTATTATGAGTAGGGCTCAGCTTAATTTTAAATCATTATCATGCTTCCATCAAAATACTTCGAACCAGCTCACAGATCATGCCTAAGTTTGGTTCTTTGAGAAATTCAATAAGTGTATACTTGTTTTGACTGTATGTTTTTAACACCCAGAAAGAGTGATTGGCGACATATCAAAATGTATGCCGATATGATCAGCATCCTAATCAGTGTTGACTTGGACATATCTGTCCTTCCGTCTGTCTCTCAATCGAACAATATTTCGGATAATTCCCAAACACCTATTACTTACAATTCTGGCCTTGGAACCGTAAGATATATGTATATTATACATGCAGATGAAGCTCCAGCCCACCTATATGTTCCCAATATGGGGTTAAAGAAAAATTAAAATGAGTATGGTTGAGTTAAATTCAGATGTTCCTCAAATTTATCTTTATGACACGAAAAAAAAGTTTAAAGCAAATGAACCCATAAAATTGCATCATATTTAAGGAAATTTCTATTTTCAGTGGTCATTAAACTGATCAATGCATGATTGGATAAAAAACAGAGGTACGTTCATTACACCTATGTGTGTCCGAAAAATGTGTTTTAAATAAATTTACCCAGAAAACTT
>JXOS01016752.1:0-15030 GCA_001015075.1 Cirrula hians
TCAAGTTCGTGAACAGGCTAAATCGATCCATATTTTCGCGTAGATCCCATAGAAAATTCAGACCAGACTGATCAGAAATATGTACAAAAAGCAGGTGTTTCATTACATGCTATAATTGTTATTCTCACAAAATTGGATCAAAATGGGTACATTATTTTGGGAACCTCCCATAGCACCACTTTTGGGTCATTACATAACGTTGATAAACATAAGCAATATTGGTCTTTCATATTGGGTACTATCCATAGAAAGTTTATTCCCGATTTAACGGAATAAAAACCAGGTACTTCATGGCACGCCACTGAAATTGTTATGAAAGCATATGCTATAACATTGAAGAATTTGAGGAAATTCGTCCATAATTTCGTCCGAAAGAACGGTTATTCCCGTTGAGATAGAGATTAGCATAACATCCATATGTTTCATTGAATGCTACTGAAATATAGAATTTAGGCATTTGAACGGTATTTTCATAATATTCTACGGTATGAGCGAAATCAATCGATAGCTTTAAGTATCTCTCATAGAGTTTATACCAGATTTCACTTATATGAAAAAATTACCTGTCTCCCTGTATACAAAGGAATTTTTATTACAAAGATTCCTCATCCGATGTCCATGTATCTTCATTTTAAGTATCCTAAATCAATTCGTATAAGGTCTTTTGCTGAGCAAGGAAACCTAAGCAAGGAGGTAAAATAATAAAGTTAACCAATCAACAATTAAGAATGTTACAGTCGGTTAAGGCTGACAGTGAATGTATCTCAGTCACTCCCAAAATATTTAGAATAATAAATATTTAGAGCGCTCTTTTGATTCTACATAAGTCTATTGATGCCATGTCTGAGGTTCATCAAATCATGTGAATTTTTGGTACACATAGCTCATAATTATGATAATTCAATATTAAAATTTCGTTGTACTTCATTCATTTTTTTGGCCAAATTGGTCTAAAAACCTCATATTTGGTACACACATTGATGAATTCTAATTAAACTACGTTGAATTATAATAATTTTTATAGCTGCTTAACACCCACTCTGAATTTCTACGAATCTTGCTAAGTTTTGGTACACTTATTGAAATGATAACTCTGAGTACTTCTGTACTAAAACGTTTATTGGGAGTACTGGAGATACATCTGTTTATTATTGAATCACAACCATTGTTGAAAAAAACTTAGATTTTATGAATATCCACAAAATAATGAGATTGCTTTGCAAAATGAAACTCTTACGGCTCCAGTAGAGTTAAGGTCCGTATTTTGAATAAAGTGGCGTACTGGAGGTACCCAAAATATTAGTCGGATCTTAACCAAATTCAAATTTCGATCTAATATCCAAAAATATGTGTTCCGAATTTCGTAACTCTACCTCAATTTTTTCTTTCTAGTTTTTGATTGTGGACTTACGGACGGATATGTCTAAATCAGTTCATGTGGTGATGCTGATCATATCGGTATATATTTGGAAAGGTCTCTGATCACTCATACCAGCATGTACCGTCAAAACTAATATACACTTTCCCACTTGCATTAGCGACGTTTTTATAAATGCGTTAGCATGCAAAGGAACAGCCGTACAGAACAATTCGAAGCACTTAATCTATATACCTTTGGAATGCAGATTCTTTTTACGATAGTTTCTTCAAACAGTACCCATTAAAAATTTACTACATGACTACAATCTCTTTCTGTTCAGTTAATAAGGCATGTGTGCTTATGCTGTAACGGTTTCATCCCGCCTTAGAATATAGCATCGGACCACTAAAATGAAAAGATTACATTTCAGGATCTATCATTCTCGAATAATGTTTACGAACAAAATAAATTTTCCTTTTATTCTTCGCTAACCATAATTCAAGTGCATGTTGCGTTTCATCATTGCGAACAGTTGCACAGAACTGTTTGAACTCCTTCCGTTATCTTATGGTTCCATTCTTTTTGTCACTTTTATCGATATCTTTTAATTATTGTTTCGTTCAATGTATTTTATGTGTTCCTGTGCGCCTTTCTTAACACTTAAGTTTCCTTTGTCGCTTTGCCCTATTGTGGACCAAAATATATTTCATTTTTGCATGTTTCATTATTGGCGTCTGCCTATTTTTCCGTGCTTAATTTTTATATTTTCCTTTTTTTTTTTTTGTTATGCTCAGCCACAAGTGCAATTTTCAATCATGCAATTTTTTATCGAGCAATCAATTGAAGTTGCAGCTGATGCTGCCGTTGTTGCAGCAACTGCTCCTTGTCGTTACGTCGCTGCACATTACATTATTGTTTTTTTTTTTTTTTGCTACTTTTTATGCTATGCTCTCTGCAAGGCCCCTCGTTTCCAGCATTATGGCACTGTTTTTCATTAAATATCATTTAATCCTCGCTATCATGTTGTTGCCTTTTGTGTTTTTCAGTCGCATTACTTTTTTTGTGCGCTCGTCTTGTCTGCGTGCATACGTGGCTTGGGCATTTGTGTGCAGGGTTTCCGTGTGCTTGCATGGCAGTTGCGTGTATTGTTGCTGTTTGTGTCCTTTATCATGGTATAGCGCAAATACCCTTAGACCTTGTTTTTTGTGTCATTTGTGTTGTTTGCGAATTGCTTATTGATGCAAACGTCATTTGATTGTCATTGAACAACCGGAAGTATACTCTTCAATTTTGTTATTGCTTTTGTTTCCATAGGTTTTTCAATATTGCGTATATATATAACTTTTTTCTGGATTTAACACTTTTTATTTATTTTCGACATCATGACATGTGTGCATTGCCAGGGTGATATCTACTCGTCTGCTGCGTTCTTTTTTTTTTTTTTTTTTTTTTTTTTAANTTTTTTTTTTTTTTTTTTTTTGCTTTGAAATATTCGTTGTTCTACATGTGGCATTAAGTATGATTATATTAATTAGTGTATTGGTTGTTAAAGGATGCTATTAATTTATGAATAAGAAAAATAAAAAAAATAAAAACGCATACCAACGGTGTAAACACTGTGCATACGAAACCACATTGTAAAAGCCTGAGCTGTTATAACCGCATGGTTTGGATGCAAACAGTTGTGCTGCATTTATATGCTTTAAAAAATGGTTGGTCGAGCAGCGGCGCAAAGTGTGATGCAACAATAGTAGAGCCTGTGATGTAGATATGTGTTTAACGCATTATTTTATATATCTGCAATGAATAAATTAATTACAACAAACATAAAATAAGTTTTACAAATTCTCTTTATAAAGTTCGATTGCGTGACGGACAAATTTCAAAAATTATTTAAGAAATGCTCTAATTTTATTTTTATTGCAAAACACCTTTCACACGTATTGAATAATTCGCTCACGGTCAACTTAAAGTGATTTGCGGAATCTTCAGATTTTTAAAAACATGGTGATTCAAAGCATGGCCTTCATATTTGACATGCACAATGGTATCTTATAAGCCATGTAAAATGATAGAAAAATAATCGAAATATTGATAAAAGTTCATAACAATTATATATCCGCACTTTTTTAATCACAAAAGAAACTATTATTTAGTTAAATGGTAATTGTAAGCGTGTTGTGAGAAACTACATTGATGGGCAAATTTAATGCGCAAGTTGAGCTTGAGAAGAAAATTCCTCATTAGATATATGAGCCCAGCTGCAACGAGAGCGAGAAACCTACACGGTAAAATCAGGATTTATTTGACTATTCACGCCGATTTACCAGTTGTATGGATTAGTCAGAATCAGCTCGAATTGTCGATTACAATTCCTGCGCTGCATGGCGCAAAAGAGGAAGATCGAAACTCGGGACAGCGGACTAGAAATGAGATAATTTCTCAAGTCTATGAATATTGATCTGGCGCTAAGTAACAAGTCACCTGTCTGATGGGCACTGCAGGAGTGCTGAGCCTAGCCCCTGTAGCGCGTTGTAATTTCCAATTCTATATCGAACTAAGATATCGTATACATCTCATTACTGCATGATTGCACGTATTGCTCATTGAAATTAATGAAACGTTAAAATCACTTTTCAAAATCACAGAATAAAATGACAACAATTTGGATACCATTAATGATAAAAACACTTTGAAAAGGATACTGAACATTTCCTCAGATTAAAGAGTAAATATTAAAAGGATACGCCAGGAGTCAACGTACTTATTTATTATNTAGAGTAAATATTAAAAGGATCTTCTCCATACGCCAGGAGTCAACGTACTTATTTATTATATTTCAAATTATCAAAGTCATTGTAGATAAATGCTGCTGGGTAACATAGTTAAAAGGTTTATAGATGTTAGAGTACATCACAACTAACCCATCAACAGTACATCATTTAAAAAATATAAAGGGTTATGGGTTTTAATTTATTTACAATTTGCAGAATATATATATATATATATATATATATATATTTTGCAATTATACTTAAATGTTTAACATTAAAAAAAAAAGTGTTTGACATTAAAAAAACATAAAATTTCGATAAGCATCGTAAAACATAGTATTTAAAACGATTCGCTCACGATCTCACAATCAGAACTTTCCCAGAAGCATTAAACTTCATTGTTATATTCTTAACTCAATTTATGGAAATCATTTTAAAACAATAAATTTTGAATTCCTTCAGTTTTCTTGAATTGGGAAATGAGTTCTGTTTTTTATTGGACTCTTGCGGTCTACTGATTCTAAAAATTAATAATAATAATAATAATTATAATAATAATTAAGGTTTAATCAATGTTAAAATGATTCATGTTTGGGTACATTGGAAATTTTAGACCAATTTCACTGAGTTTTGGAGGTTCGAACCACAAAATATATTTTATAATAACCCAAATAATGTAACTTCAAATAAGAAATAGTTTGACAATAAGAACATATTTTGCCAAATCAGAGAGGTTTTGGCTTTGCGAGTAATGAAAGTTATGAAAAGACTTTTCCATTCACGTCTCTGACTATTAATGAAATACAATCCAAAATTCAAATTTCATCAATCTCCTCCAACTCACAGATTAAGGGGAATGTTGTTTTGTATGAAGCACTCTCTTAAAGACATTTATCCATCTTTATGTGTCTTGCAGACATTCGAGAACGGGCGAAGTGTTTTGTCACATGCTAAGCCCATGGTTTTTCACCGCATGGTATCGGTTTTGGTATTGAGCTTTTTTACGTTGCTCCAATAATACTGTTAAATTTTAAAGATCCATCAGCGTTCCACAATTGCTTTCATTCACATGAAACCAATGGCCAGTTGTATCATCGGTACGTAGTCAAATGTGGTATCGCTGCAATGTTTTAATATTTTCGTGATATTCTCTTATTTCAGTTCAATCGGTCTACAATTTTGGGGACCTCCAATTTATGTTTTACCTTTGGTTTTACTTAAATAATTACAAAGAATGTCTTTTTATCGGAAGTATTTGAAATTTCATTCGTGCGCATTGTATTGATTTCACTGAGATCAGCAAAAAATAAAATTGTTAATTATTTTTAATGTAAATCAAATTTCTTTATCCAAGAACTTTTAATAAAATTTAAAATTCAATGACTATAATGGGGTTGGTTGTAACAGACTATTATATTTATCTTATTAAAAATACTAACCTAACAAAACTATTCGTTTTGGGAACAGTGTTGAGATAGCATCTGTCGTAAGCAACTGAAATCCACCAAAAAAGCAAGAACGAATGGTACAGTCGGGTAAAGCCGACAGTCAGATACACATCGCCCCCACAATACTAATAATAATTGTTCTGTTCAAATTTGCGCAGAGGCCCCTTTTCGTACCATATAGGTGTATTGGAGGTATTTCTGATTTACATCCAACCATGTGCACATTGAATATAATTAAATTCAATAATAAAATTTCGTTGAACTTGATTACGTCTACTGGAATTACGTCTAATTTGAATTTTTTAAATTCTTCGACATAAATTTGCTTAAAACCCCCTTTTCGGAATACATTATTGTACTGGAGGTAATTCTGAATTTCAACGTGTCTTGCTCACTTGTTCACTCAGTTCTGGAATTTAATAAAATTTAAATTATATCTGTACGTAATTCTACATTAAAGCTTCTATTGGGGCCATATAAGGGTGTACTGTGTCTCTTACTTTTTATTCTATCTTGCTTATTTTTCGAAAACGAATTGAATATATCTATGCTCAGTCAATTCCTAAATTTTCTAAAATTTAAATGATAACCGTGGGTAATTCTGCACTAAACCCTCTTTTGGGTTTTTAAATCGATCACGACCATTGTGATATGTACTAAATATATATCGGTGGAAATTTCATTTTACAGTTACTTTACAGTTAAGGCGCCAATGTTGAGTAAAGAGATNTCATTTCACAGTTACTTGACAGTTAAGGCGCCAATGTTGAGTAAAGAGATGTAATGAAGGAAATCGAAATATTATTCAGATCAGATTAACCAAATTCAAACTTCGATCTACGTCAAATCCTTCTTTCCAGTTTTTTCTTACGGACATGCATAGATCAATTCCTTGATGATGCTGATCATATCCGTATATATTTTGAAAGGTCTCTGACCACTCATTCTGGGTGTTACAAATGATCCGTAAAAACTAATATACACTTCCATCGCCAACGGCAACGTGCATAAAAAACAGATATTTTCTACACTCAGTGAGATCAATGGGATGTGTGGATTCCACAAGCTCATTGTACTCTTAGAAGAAAAGTACGCGTACGTTTCGGTCCATATTTCTTGACACTCCAGGCATCGACTGAAGTGCGAATCTCGTATGCGGTCTGCAAATTATCTTTTTCGCATTAAGTTGTATAACTACCTACTACTACTTGTATATGTGAATTAAAATCAGAATCCTTCCTTAATATTATTAAGTCAATTCAAGAAAATTTACATATTCATAACAAGAGAAACTTTATATGCTTGGTCTTAATTTGTGAAAACAAAAAAGCTAAATAGATGTTCATGATATTTAGAACACGAGTCCCGATTAAAATTAAGACCTTTTAGTTGGATTTACTAAGTCGGAAGCGAGTCGGAACTGCGAAAACAGGTAAGGCCATTCATCTGAAAAATTATTATGAGCTTAATTAAGCACGAGTCATGGTTACTTGATATAAAGCATAATTTTATTGAATGTAGTAATAATTTTTGGCATTTAAATTCATTCTCCATGATTTGTTTCAGTTTCTATTTTTGAGTGAAACATTTGCACATACAATAAACATTTCAAAAGAATTTAAAACATAGAGAATACTGCTACTGTGATCAAATTCCTATTTAAATATATGTTCCAACTAATCCATGCATTGCATATTCACACAACTGATAAAAAAGAGTCCTCTTAAGTATGTGCTGTATGATATGCAATAAGTCTGATATACTGAAAATATCCATAGCCTCCTTTTATGCAGTTTTGGTAATTTAATACCAGTTTTACTGACCACCATACCACTCCTCGTCTCAATGATATTGAAAAATTTATCATTTAGTTTCGTTTTGCTACTTTAGAAAACGTTTTTCTGTTGTTGTTGTTGTTGGTGGTATCCTGCTGTGACAAACATGCGCAGATAAGCTGTCAACAATTCATTTTCCGCATTTACCATACAATCTTCAAAACAACATCACTGCACAACAACAACAAAAAGAGCAAGAACAAAACATTTTATGCTCCACACCACGCGCATATAATTATTATCCCTGTTCTGGGTTTTGAGCAAAAAGAAGAATCCTTGTATGCCTGTGCCAAGCTACAACCTTTTACAGCAACTATTAACTAAACGACCAGCCGCGTAACAGCAACAACGGCAACCATTTAACACTAATCATTGTTACTATTAATATTTGTTGTATTGTGCACATTGTTGTTGCAATTCTAGCGATTATTTATGTTGTGCATGTGGTGTGTCGCGTTGCGTCTGGTTGGTCTTTTATGCCAAAGCCAACTACTTGCTTGGCTGAGCACTTTTGGCGTCTATATGGCGACGTTATGCTAACCATTTTCCAAAAATAACAACAATAACAACAAAATGCACAACAAAGCAACAGCTCATAATCTCAAGTGGTTTCCACAGCATTGCTGGTGTAATTTTCCAGCATATTTTCGCTCTAAACAGCGTAAATTACACCGAGCGCTTGACACCGTACGCCAGAACGCTGCATTAAAGTAATTTACAAGTTTAGCAATTATTAAAAACAAAAAATTGTTCTTAATATATTTTATTTGTTTTTAATACTTTAGCTGTCAACGTAAAATTATGCTTAGAGTTAATGTAAAAATAGTAACATGCTGCTAAGGCGAATGCGCGACTTTGGGATACAAGAGACGTTAGGGTCTGCGAGCAAATAGTAGCATAGCAGTTGTCTTATACGTCTAGTTCATTTATTTTTCGCAAATGATGCGACCATTTGTCAAGTAGTTCCACTCGAACTCTTATTTATGTGAGATGGTGCTAGAAAATGGCAGCAGCATTTTGAAAATTAAATTGCTTTTCGCATATATTCAAGTCAAGAACGCCAGGAGTGCCAAGCGAATCGTATCAGCCTAAACTCCAATTTGGTCAGACTACCTTCAACCAAATCTATAAACTGCTCCCACATCTATGAAGAAGACAAGGCCTGAAAAAATCGGGACGGACCACCATTTTAAGGCCTCCTGACTCTTCGAATAGGCGTCACTTATGAGGCGTTGCAAACCATTTTCGCACAAACGCCCAGTGTGTAAAGCGCAAGCCAACTCCTTAGCCTTTGACTCTAACATGTTGATCGAAAAGTAATTTGGATTCAGGATTCAATCATAGTGGTACCATATTTTACAAGATCATGATGCTTCATGCGTATACCGACGTTGTAATCAATATTGGTCGAAGACAACGGGACGTTAGTGCCGTATTCAACAGTTTCATTGGGAGTAACAGATAACGAGACTGAGGGATTTATGTCAACTTGCATGAATTCGAACCATGAGAAATTCATTGAACTCGACAAACGCATATGGGAAATGGTTAAGATACAACGATTACGCAAGCAAAGAGCGACAAGGTACTGTAGCAAACAAAGGAGCTTCAAGGTACTATAGCGTCAGGAAAATTCAGATCATTTCATGTGAGATTATTTCATTTGAATGGTACCGATAGCTGTCTTTTGGCATTATGCACTCAGTATTAAGGGGTCTAATTTGAATGACAGGTCTGAAGCTGCAAGTGAATGAAAGCGATGGCTACCCTTTGACGCGTTGCCCTCAGTATTAAAAGTTCAAATTAGAGTGTCTGGTCAGAGCCGCCGTCGCATACGAAGGTCACGGCTTAAATGACGAGATAGTACCAATGTTAGGCATTGAAATTTGGATATTTCGAACAGGCGTTTTATCCCTGACTTTACTTAAATGAGTAAATACCAGTTGTTTCATCGGAAATTACTGAAATTTACACTGTTGTTTTGATACTTTGTTGTTTTGATGCTCTTCTTAATTGAATGATTGATATGTATTATGCATTTGGTCTTAACCGGCTAAAACATGGTCCTGTTTAAAGTTTATTATCTTCGATTCATTAAGAATACGCTTTCATCACAAGGATCATTTGAGAAAGAGCTTTCTGAATTAAATAGAATTCAAAGAGCATTTTCGAATGCATTCGCAATTTTTCGTTTGCCATAAACTCGAGAATATTTTCAAAAGCCAAATATAATAAATATATAATAGCCAAATTTTAATTTATGTGGTATATTCCAGAAATTATACAATAAAGGTTCTACCTTCTCTTGTGCACTTTAAAAGCTCCCAAACGACTACAATTTTTTTAATTAATAATTTTTATGCACAACGCCTAGAATGAGTGATCAGTGACGTAACAAAAAATGTACCGAAAGGAAAAGTAAAAAAAAAAAGAATTCATCTAGATATGCCAGTTTTCTGCACTTTTGACACAGTCCTTGAAGCTGTTGCAATCCTGAAGGTGCTATATTTTAATTAAAAAACGGAATTATGTGGGTAATGATATAACTTATGAATTTCGTAAAGTGCACTGAATTGAGGCTTTTGAGCAAAATTATGCAGTGAGATCAATTAAATTTAAGAACATTTTATTATTGAGATGAATTTATTGATTTATTTTAATTGAAATAAGCTTGATGAATGCATCTACCGAAAATAATCATAATTGGGTACGCATCAGAAGTATCCCCACCAAATAGACACCTACCTTTAGCCTACGTTAGCTAGCCAAAAAATGGGATTTTTATAAACTTGTAAATGTTTTTTTTTTTATTTTATTTTATTTGAATAGGTGGAATAATAATGAACCATCCTGATGAAATGCGAATTGCTCTCGACAAATAACTGCTATTGAACTTTCCAGTTGAATTATTGATGGTATTGAAGACTTCTCCAAGAATAAAAGGAATACGAANCTTACCAGTTGAATTATTGATGGTAGAGAAGACTTCTCCAAGAATAAAAGGAATACGAAAAATGCAACTGAGTTGTAAAAGGGGGAAATGGTGATTTACGGTATCAAATGCTTTCTAGAAATTTATGTAAATCACATGCAGAAGCATTGCAGAAAAGTTTGGGAAAAACAATTTTTAGGTTTCGTTTTGAGTCTGAATTATTTCATTTTGTGAGTTCTACGTTTTAAAATTTTTAAGAGCGACGTTTATTATATTGCCGATCTATGTTAATGCTAACATTCGTTCTTGTGTATTAGTAACTCGATTTGGATATCTACACAATGTGGTTTATTTAAAGTAGAAACCGTTCGTAATCTGTCTCATTCCAAACCAAAATATGAACGGGGTTTTCTGAAACCTCTTCTCTGGCTGTGAGGGAGCGTGCGAACGTCGTATGGAATGGAAAAAACGAAATCTTGAACATACTTTAAATTGATTACAATTATAAAATTCGTATTAAAAAAATTTGGGCTGTGGGAACACATTACTTCAATTGCTGCTTAAAGACCTCCGCAATATTACCCCTATTACAAGCCTTTATCTCAAAGTCAGATTCCATTCCATTGCTGTCTCCAGGGAAATGGCTTTTTTCGTCATCTTTTCCCCATAATCTTCTGATTGCTGTTTAATTTTTATTGCTGGTATTAAATTTCAGCAATGTCTCGCAATTGAAATCAAAACCGTCGGAGCTAACAAGCTGCGGCAGTATTGTTGTGTCCTCCCAGCAATTATGTGCGTTCACTTCGCAGATGGTTTATTTTTTGTTTTTCCTTACATTCCCTGTCAAGTAATTGTTATTCTTGCACTAAATGTCGCTGTTGTTATACATTACTTTGTTTTGTACTTATATTTAAATGTAATTTTAATTGTTGATGTTGTTATTGTTTTTGTTGGCAATTGGTTAATATTTATTGTTGTTTATTTAATTATTATTGTTCTTGCTTACTTTGGAAATTATTTTAGTGCTCGTCTTTAAAATTTTAGGAAATGTGTTTTCGTTAAGAAAAGGCTCATATTACAGTCATGTGTTTGTTGTTGTCGTGACACATTATCTATGTCAAAAATGTACATAATTTGTTTTCTTTCGCATACAAATTGTTCGTCAATTATTAACTTTGTGTAATGGAATGTGCGTGCGTTAAGAAATTTCGAAATTACTCAATGTCTGTCATGGCAACAAATTGCAAGGAGTAATGGTCGTGAACTTATTAATTTAAGTGCCCACGAGTACCCACGATAATCTGACACAGTGGCAATTTATTTTCAATCCCGTGTCACACGTAGCGGTGAAATATTCAAGTTATTTACCCAAGTATTTGGCAACGTTACATAGTTTGGGCTGTTGCTTCCTATTCCCTCCAGCACTGGCTGTGCGCCTATATCCGGAGCTTGTAAGAGTACACCATGGGTCTACTTTGATCGTATCAGACCTGCACTTCAAATTAGAACCATCTGTATCCTAAGGTATCTCTTTCTGCACACTATGGATGACTAATATGGTTTAATATTGTGCGAACTTGACTTATGCAATGGTGAAAGGCTAGGTATAGTTCATAGAATGCAGTGACTACCGATTAATTTGTTTTTACATGTGCCCTCAAGGTGATAGGTTTAGGAACCAGTAAAGTAACTCTGGTGAAACATATTTCCTGCGCAAGTGAAAAGCACTCACGTCAGCTATCTCGGAAACTCTATTGTGCACGATGATTCCAAGATTCCTCATGTGGATCATAATATATTTATATATATTATATTTATATAAATAGAACACAATTTAAGCAGCTAAATTTTTTGAGGAAATTTTGAATTATTGACTAATTTACTTAAATGAAATTGAATTTAAAATTTGTTCTTCTATACGTCAATGATTAAGAATATGGTAGATGTGGATGAAGTCGTTGTCTGGGGGTATTATAGATGTATGGAAAATATGTAATCTGTTGAAATAATGATTTAACACTATATGTGTCTCGGATAGATATTCAATCAAAAAATCAAATCGAAATACTAATGTCTGTCTATCCGTCTATTCATGCCAGAGATAACGATAAATAATTTTTGAACTTCAGCCATGAAATTCGGTTTCTGGTGCTTCGCGGAATGCTACTGAATTTTTGTATGGAAGAAATTTTGGGTCATTGCTGAATAGTAAACAATATGATTGGGATCGGATTATAACTTTTTCTTCCTCCCATAGGAGATTTATTCACGCTTTCCCGATAATTTGCATTGCAAATTGTATTAAAATTTGCAATGAGAGCCTTTTTGGGTTAATGCTATATTAGACAATTTAAGTTCAGTTAAAAGAAATTTTTAAACAGAAATGCTACTGTAATTTGGTGCTTCGGCGGTTTTACGTTATAACTTCTCATAGACGCTTTATCCTCCATTGCACTTAAATTAGTTAGTACCAGGTGTTTAATGGTAAGTTACTGATATTTGGTATCGTTGTTGTATTTTTATAGTATTTTCATTTATGGCTGATGTGTATTATGTTTTCAGTTTTGACAAAATATTACATCTATATAGTTTATTATCCATTCTATCGTTTTAATCTGTTTCAACATCGTCGGATATGAATGGATGGTTCTCATAGAACACATATGACTTATTTCGGACAGAAAACTTCTAATATACGCTTTCCAACGATATGAAGACAGCTTAGACTGATGGGTACGGCCCCTTCGAATCTTCAGGCGACACTATTCATTTAGCTTTATATTTCTGGGTACTCCGGCACTTCCTCGATGAGTTGCAATTTAAAAGAAGTAATTTTGTGAAGTGAACACAAATATGTGAAATGTATAAGAATAAGATATAAATTTACGATTTNGAACACAAATATGTGAAATGTATAAGAATAAGATTTAAATTTACGATTTCGGATTATAACAATTGGTTGTTAGTAGATTTTGAGAATATTTTNATAAATTTACGATTTCGGATTATAAGAATTGGTTGTTAGTAGATTTTGAGAATATTTTGGTGTTTTTGAATCTTCTGATTATTTCTCGTGGGATCTACATTTTTAAATAAACAAACAAACAAAAATCAGCATAAAATTATTTATTTACTGTCGGTGTGGGTCTTCTTAAATGCATTTTTACTGGGAGGAATATTATTCATAGAATAATAATGATATGTTAAGGTGGCAAAGCAAATGGGGGTCAAATGACCCTTTTGTTCAAAATTTTCAATAATTTTGTTCAAAAAATGAAGTTTTCAATTTACCACTTTCTTTAATATTTTTTTCATTGCGTAAGAAATTTTTGTAATTGCATCATTTTATGATAAAAATTTTTGAGCTATTGCAACATCTTTTATATTGCATATATATAACGCTATACAAAATATTCTTTATCAAGCGTGTTGAAATTACGTACTTTTGCAAGTCAACAATTTTTTGTTTATTATTATTGTATATACAACTATTATCCCAACAATGTCGAAACACANCCGTTCAGTTACAAAATATTCTTTATCAAGCGTGTTGTAAATATATGAAATTACGTACTTTTGCAAGTCAACAATTTTTTGTTTATTATTATTGTATATACAACTATTATCCCAACAATGTCGAAACACAAATATTTAAAATTTTTAAAAATTGTGAACAATATTGATGAAGAATGTTCAGAATTATCTGATGCTGAAGAGGATAACTTACAAGAATCTGATGACACCTTTGACACTACGGATGAATGCGACTCCTCAAGTAATCAAAGTGAGGATGGAAATCTTATGAATAGACGTAGAAGGCAAAAGAAAAGAAGATTTTTATTGAGCTCAGAAATTGAAAGTGACAAGGAAAAACGATGTATCGAAACTGCAGCTGATGGTACAATTTGGGAAGACATAGAACAAACTTCAACAACTGGACGAGCCCATACATATAATATTTTTTGGAGGTTGTCAAACGAAACATTATGAAGCAAAAAGTTATAACAGCTTTTTCTATGATTATTGACAATCGAATTATAAATCACATAATTAAATGTACAGAAGAAGAATCCCACAGAGTTTTCGGAACTAAATTGGATCTTNAGAAGAAGAAGCCCACAGAGTTTTCGGAACTAAATTGGATCTTACTCCTGGAAAAATAAATGCTTTTATTGGTCTTCTATATGCACGTGGCGCATATCGGGCAAATAATTTGTGCATCTCATATCTATGGCACAAGAAATGGGGTCCCGGTTTTTTCTCAAATACCATGAGCAGGAATAACTTTTGTGAACTTATGCGCTTTATAAGGTTTGATATGAAATGTCAAAAAAGACAGAGCTTACAAACAGATAAATTTGCTCTAAACTCCATGGTATGGCGTAAATTCATAGAGAATAGCCAAACTTGCTACAAACCTGGGGAACAATACCATCGATTAACAGCTTTTCCCAACAAAAGCAAGATGTACTCAGTACATGCATCCGACGGTAGCACGCAATACGTTGTAAATAGGTTTCCTTATTTGGGTAACGAAGAAAACACAGACTCTTCATCGTCGCTTGGGGAATTCGTTCTCCTAAAACTGGTGGAACCATATGCAGGATGCAGAGTAAGCGTCACTACAGAAGCCTTTCATTAGCAAANCAAAAGCGTCACTACAGAAGCCTTTCATTAGCAA
>JXOS01016798.1:0-37753 GCA_001015075.1 Cirrula hians
GCAATTTGTTGTTACAATTTTTGGTTTAAAAGTCCCTACAGTGGATTAATCGGTTGAACACTAATTCATTTACAGTTTGAAAAATTTGGGAAAGCAAAATGCATTAATACACACAAACATATCTTTAAGTATATGTTTTAAAACAGTTTGCTTGTTCAAGTGGAAACACTATGGCATGGCAATATTGCGGTTGAATTTTTATGCTCGTGGAAAGACGATCTATACGAGTCGGGGCAATGACATTTGATTAAAGCTAAGCTGTATTCTCATGTCATGCTTCTCTTACACGATTTCAGGAGAAACATCAACGACTTGTCTACATAAAAAATACGAACAAATTCCAATAAATCCCAATTTCAATTCTGCTCTTGTTTTGATTAGTATTTTTCGAAAAGATCATTCGACAATTTGAATTGAGGCATAGTACAAAAATGGTTAATAATTATCATACGAAATTTCTACTAGCAAATTATTATAGTTATCTAGTAATTAGTTACGATGGATTGTTTTTAGAATGTATTATTATTATTTTTTTTACAAGCGTATGCATATGTCATGCCCGTTTATATACAGTGTAAGATTAATTTTCATTAAAAAAATAATTGAAATTATATGTTTCATACAAAAATGGGTTAATATGGCATAGCAAATTTATCTAATAAATTTAAATATGAAATTGGGGAAACAACAAATAATTATCTTTAATTATATTACTTTATATAATATTATAGTTGCTATTTGTTATTCTGTTTTGGTAAAATTGTTGGGATTGTGAAATAATTGATATAATCATGTTTAATTCAGATTCAATGATGTATTCTTGTATATATTATGTGCCAATAGTTTTTTCATTACCCTTTCCCAATAAATAGTTAATGTGTTTGCGCCTGTTTCGCTTGGAAGCTTATAAGGCTGGATTGCTTTGCTTGAAAGGCGTGACTGTGCTCTGCACATGCGTTCTTCTAGATGTTGTACAGTGTTTACTATTAATTATTCCCTTCAAATATTTTGTTATCATGCGACGAGTGTAAAAAATTCAATAACAGAGAAAAAAATTATTTAAAATATTATAAAGTATTTTAAACGGTATTAAAATAATTTGCTCTATGTTTCTGAAAATTCTCAAGTGGGCGCATACATTCTACTCCGGGTGCCCATTTCTGCCACTTGACGAGTCCTATAACACTAGAAAAAAAAAAAAAAATTATGCAGTTTTCTTCCAAATCTGATTTTATGAATATTCAACCCAAAAAATTATTCACTTAAAAAATTATTTACTCGGTGTGTAATAGCATGGTTTCTGTGTTACTGGGCAGCTAAATAATAAGGGTGAAGTACTGTTTTATGAGTTTTTTGTTTATTTTGTTTATTTTACTTTGTTTTAGGTTTCAATGCAATAAATTTAAGTGTGGACAGTTGCAATTAATAATATATTCTACATGTGACAATTGCTCCTCGAAATGAAATTTCACGTGATCTACGGAATTTAGTTCTCATATATGAAAATGAAAAAAAATCGTTGAGGGAAATAACAAAATTGTTAAATTTAAATAAATCCACGGTTACAACCATATTTAATTACTTTAAAAACACTAATTTGATTGACAATACACCTGAAAGTGGCCGTCAAAATAAATTCAATCTCAAAGATATAAACTTAATTTTAAATGAAGTTAAATAAAACGTCAGCGCAACCAAATTGGCCGAAAAGGTAGCAATAAGCTCAGGTATAATTGTGGATCGACGAACTTTCCAAAAACTCAATATTAATGGTATACACAGCAGAGTTCATCGCAGAACAGGATTGATTAGTTGAAGTGAGTTAAGTTTACCCACCAATCCCAAATACAATATATTTGGAAGTGACGGGTGAGCCAAAGTCTGGAGAAAAGTCAACAAAGCGATTAATTCAAAAAACTTAGTTTCAATTGTTAAGGGGGTTATCTAATATGAAACAATTTTTTGTTCAATTTTTTGTTTGTTTTTGTTTTTAAATAGCTGAAATATTCAAACGTCGCACAAAACGGAGTTTTAAGAATTCCATATATTTATTGATATATAGTCATTTTACTGACACAACTTCGAAATAAGTTTTCAGAGAAAATTTACTCGAAGCTATGTCCCGGAATCCAGCATGATATGGACATATCTTTTCTTGGAACAGCACTTTTAGAAGGCTGAGAACTTCTTGAACAACGCTCGTATGGCGAAGAAACATTTTTTATTTTTTTTTTAAATAGACTTTAAGAATAAAATTCAGCAAAAAAAAGAAAATATAATTTTTCATGTCCGTTTAACACATTTTTAAGGAAATACCAAAAAACACCGTTTAAAATAAAAATAAATAAAAACCCGTAAGCATAGTGGTGGTTTGGGGTGCGGTTGCTACATCTAGATTAGGAAACCTTGTATTTATGGAAGGTACTATGGATCGATACAAATATAAATCTTTTTTAGAACACAATTTGTAGCTATCAATTGATCGTTTAACTTGGTGGAAGTTGGATTTTCCTACAGGATAAAGATCTAATTCACATCACTCAAATTGTCAAAGATTGGCTGCTGTATTATGTCCCACTACTTCTAAACACTCCAACGCAGAGACCACAACTAAATGTAAGCACTTTTAGTAGCTTCTAACCAGTAAAATCATAAAACAATAGGATTACAAGTGCTCTAATGCCAAAACAGAGACTGTTGGGAAAATGGCTAAGTATACCACCTACTTAAGTCGAAAATTTAGTTGTTTCTATGATGGGCTTCGCAGTATGTTGACTTTGCGCAATGCTGTATTTTCGTTTTGAGTGAATAATTTTTTAAGTTTGTACAAAAGTGAAGAATTTTGTTGGTTGAATATTAATAAAATAAGATTTGGAAGAAAACCGCATCATTTTTTTTTTCAAGATAGCACCACCGTACGTATACTTTATTCGCCCACTGTATATAATGCACACACCTGAGAACATTTCTAGAAATATTGCTGACTTGAAGAATTAGTTGAAAAACAATTAAAGCAATTTTGATTTCATTTGTCTTATTTTAGTAAAATATCAAAAATTGTATACTTTATTAGTATTATATAAAATTTATTTAGTATTATATAAAATACTTACATATGCAGTCATTAACAAAAGGATAAGATTATTAATGACGAGGGCAATTAATAAAATATTTTTAGTTTTTATTGGCCGTGACAAGGTCATTTATTGAATATGCACCCAGGGTTGCATCTATATATGGTGAACTAAATAAATGCAAGTATATAACTGCACTCCGAAGTTATAAAAGGGATCAGGTATTTATTTTAAATATAATATACTTTTATTATTATATAAAAATATGAATTTAATTTCTTTGCTGACGAAAGCAATTAATTCAATGATCTTGCAATTTAATTTTTGCTCTTAATTTTTCTTTATACATAAAAACATTATGTTTATGCATTAGAACAATTTAATATAGAATATTTATTAATATTTAACTAATTTGAAGTTAATATAAAAATGAGTGAAATATCAGGCAAACTGGTGTGGCAATATGTGGTGAACAAAATTTGTACAAGAAACCAAATCCTCTCCCTTGAAATCGCATAAAAAATATATTGATTTTGTAGGGTCTCTCAATTTCATAGCAGTGTTTTTACTGTATTATGCTGTGGTATTCCGTAATCACTTGCATTGTTTCTGCTTTGCTTGCGAGCATCAGCTGTTTAATACCCATCAGTCAATAGACTGGGGATATTATGTGTTTGTGCTAAGTATGTAAAGCATACAAATAATAGTTATGGACTATATGTTTCTTTCAGGAATATACATAAAATCACCTTTGATAACTTCAGTAGTTTTTAAGAGAGACTGATGAAATTTGGTTTTTGAATATATATTGCATAAAGTAAGTTCTAGTTTGTGAATGGGCAAAATCAGTACATAGCTTCGGATATTTCCCATATAAAGTTTACCCCCGCTGTTAAGGAAATAAGCATAGAAGCGAAGTGTTTCATCACATTGTAGTGAGCTTTAGTAAAGAAGCATTTTGAAGTTAATGTCATAATATTCTATTCTAATTTGAGAAAAATCGGCCAATATCTTCGGGTACCTTGGTACATTTGCTCACAGAAAGTAGCGTAAATACCACGTATTTCATAGTACTATAATTATATAGAAATTATAAATTATATGGTATAGACTCATTTTTGAGTCTATGCCAGAGCTTTGTACAATTTGAGCAAAATCAGTCATAACTTCGGATACATTCCATAGAATGTTTACTTCGATTTCACGTTTATAACTTTGGATACTTCGCATTGTCGTTTGATGCACAATACCATTTAAATAAGTAAATACCAGTTTGTTTCATCGGAAGTTACTTAAAGTTTGTTCCCATGTAATATTTTGATGCTTTTTTAAATTCAATAAGTGATGGGTATTATGTAGTCAATCTTGTTTATTATATGATATGTTCATGTTATTCTACTGCTTGAGTAAGAAACACTTAAACCATTATTACGGTTATTTGTTTATAACATATCACAAAAGTTATCAACGAAATTGGAATGGTGGGAGTAGGCCAATATTAACATATCACAAAAGTTATCAACGAAATAGGAATGGTGGGAGTAGGCCAATATTCACAGTTGATGTGTTATATTTATCAACATAATTGTTTGGTAATGATATTGTCAAATGTACAATACATATATATTTATTATATTTTAATTTTTATCAACGATACCGGATGACATATCAAAAATCTGTTTAGAACTATTAGCAAATTCCTGCTAAATTCATTTTATAATGTAGTTTGAAAAATACACTTTTATTTATTGTGACATCCATGAGAAAAAATTCGTTTCCAATGTTAATAGAAATACGAGCTTTATTTAAAATATTTGCTGGCCGCCAACATGTTGTATATGGAAAAGTTAGTGGTAATTATGACTTATCCAATGACACCTCTACATGGAGGATCATCTAATTGTCCACCCATTGATACGAATGTTGTTGCACCAGCCGGTATGTGAAATATAAGAAAATGAGTCTTAATAATGCTCGGCAAAGACATACCGCAATATGGGGTCGATTGGATAAATTTTGAGAAAAATTTTATTTGAAAGTCATGCCTTTGACATGCTATTTCTGGTTATGCCATAATATAGAGTTCTATTAGCAGTCGAATATGGAATCAACATCCGGGCCACGCTGAAGAAAATTCAAACTAATGCGTGTAATCTTGAAAATAATTCAATGGATGCCCATATTGGGTCATGTCTTAGGATAGAACCCAAGGAGTACTATCTATTTCTGTTTGGACAGCTCGGAGTTGTTAAAAACATCCTGGATAAATTTCATATTTTGAGTATATACATTTTGCCTGTTACTTTCTTACTTCACGAAATTTAAAAGTGCATTTTAACAAACTTTTCCTGAAAGTTTATTTGTATTGTAAAAATAATTTTCTTGTTTTAAAAATTCAACTATTGTTCTTACAAATATAATCTATGGAATTACTTAAGACTTGGATTGGGTCATTGGTGAATTAAATAAAATTTAAAATTTTCCGAATGTATGTATTGTTTACTTCATTCATTTACAGCAACAACAATATTTTTGAAAGAATGACCATAACCTTATTCTTCGGAATAAATATGACTATAACTTCACTATATTTACAAGCCTGGCTGGCACGGATATTGCACTGGATAACTGCACAATCGCTATTTAAAGTAGAGTTAAGTTTAAATTCCACTCTATTTTGTTGAAGTTAGGTTTAACTTTTACTCTAAACACAAGCCATAGAATTAAAAAACTAGACGAGTTCGTGTATACATATTTAAACTGTCATATTATAATGGTTTTTCATTTCCTCTATCGTATCTATTTACATTTGCAGGAATTGGAAATAAAACCCACATTTTCATTATAGAGTTGTACGGATGGTAGCTCTGAATTTAATTCGCCTCTAACTATTTTGAACCCTCGAGTCGGTAACAAAACAAATCCAGCTAAACTTTTTAACTAAATTTTTACTGAAATTTTGAATGAATTTCATATGAAAACCTTTATTTCGACATGGGCATCATGGGCAGTGGTACCTCTGAATTCCATCCAATGACACCCAGTTTTACTTATCGAATGAATTGTCAGATCATTGAAATGCAGGTAAGCAAATGACATGACAATGCCTTCACATTTCGAAAACGGACACATATTTACCAACGAATAAATAAGAACAAAAATACCGAAATAGCTTGAAATTCAACGAACGAATAAATTGGATTTCTTACTCCATTATTCTGGTACATAGACATCCTGGAGTTATCTGAAAACTGAAAACATAATTCATACTTCGGTCTACGCTATTTTAGCAGATTCAGCGGCAAATTTAGTATTCCTTACCTAACGTTTTCTGGCGATGAACGGAAGGATGGATGGCACAGTAAGATCTGTTACTGGGTTGATCCCGATTATATCGGCATACTTGGTATCTAGTGAATCGTTCTGGGTGTTATACTCAACTGACAATGTTTATAAAAACTCAACGACATAGACGGATGAACGGACATTTTCCATCAATTCCAGAGATATTGCCGATTATTTTAGTATATTCATTCGTTTGTTTCCGGGGACTTATTCTGGATGTTGCAAATGCACGGCCAAAAAGTATATTGTAACACACGCCACGATCGTATCAATTTAAATAGAATTTAGCATTTCGGTTCTCTCTGAGTATTAGATATACAAAAATTGCTCTTTAGCACATATTTTGAAGGAAGGTCAGAATAAAATTAATATATCAGGGCTTGAAAAAATAAAAATAAATTAAATTAAATAAAAAACTAGTTAGAAAGATACAATCGGCTGTGGCCAACATTGAGAAACACGTCGCTTTCAAATTTTTAGGAACAGATAAGTGACAAAATAAAAGGTTTCAGCTTGAAATTTAAAATCATTTTTTAGTTCTAATTAGACAAAAGCACTTGGGTATAAAAGATCTTCAGAACGAACTTTGTGATCCAATCAAGTTCATTTTTGTTACATGCGTTGATTATATGTACGATCACTCATTAACTAAATTCTTTGCTAAATTAGGTTAAAACCCTTTGATTTCGACTGCATGGGTGTGTTGGAGGTAGGTCTTTTGCAATCATGACCAATTTGATTCACAAATTGATCATATCTGTGTCTGTCCACTCAATAATGAAATTTCGATGAATTCAATTAATTGTTGATGATAATTTGGCTTGAAACCGTCTTTTAGCACCATATAGGTGTATTGGAGGAACCAATGTTTTTTATCTAATCTAATTTTATATGCGGACCTCATGCACATTTTTGATACACACGTGGATAATATTTCTGAGCTCTCATTTAGGAAAATTCGGTCATTTTGGTTAAAATTTGATAAAACCCTCTTTTTGAAACACGTGGGTATATTGGACGTACCTCTAAGTTTTATAGAATTATGCCCATTTCTAGTACACACATTAATCCTATTTATGGCCTATCAAATACGAAATTTCGTGTAATTAAATTGATAATTATAGCGAATTTGTTGGTACCACTGATTCTTATCCAATCACATCCATTTTGGCGACAGGTTTAGATGATATGACAACTCACCTTATTCCCAAATTTCATTAAAAAATATTAACATTAATGGCTGCAATAGACTTAAGGCCCCAGTTTTGGGTAAAGAGGTGTACTAGAGGTAACCAAATTGTTAATCGGATCTTAACGGAATTCAAACTTTCATCTAAATTTTATCCATGGAATCTGTGTGCCAAATTGTACAAGTCGTTCCAGTCATTCTTTTTAGTGTTTGTCTACGGACGGACATGGCTATATCAATTCCAATGATGATGCTAATCATATTGGTATATATTTTTATAGGTCGCCAATAACTCTTTCGGGGTATTACAAAGGCATGACCAAAGCTAATACACACTTTGCCAATTTCATTGGCATAGCGTTTGATAAAAATTTAATAGAATAAATGTTTTCCAAATTTGCTTACCTGCATAAACTTCGTGCAATGCGGATATTTTATATTTTCGAAAAAATAGATAAAAGAGATATTTGGTGCCGAAAAATGGTATTGGCTTTGGTCCAGCTATATTCCACACATTTTTTTTGGCTTTCGATGATATCAATAGATTATTTTGGCAAAAATCCTGTTCACAGTTGGATCGCAATTTAACATCGCCCTTCTGCGACAAAACGGGTCTTAAATATTTTTCACAAATCTCATATGCGTTCAATTTGCAATAGAAAGCTAAAATGATTGCAATCGAGAGAAGCACTAAAACAGCCATTAGAATCGTAAACTGCAAGTAAAAACAAAGAAATATTTGTTGATTACAATTTATAAATTTTTTTTGCTATATAGAAGGGAAATTTGAAGATTTTGAAAATATATCGGTGCACTTTTTAAAGCCAAGTGCGTATATAAATCGAAATATTAGAATGATTGTAATCCCTCAAGTTTTGGTGTAAGTTGAAATTATTTACGGGCACCTAATAAGTTGTATGTTAGGTTAAATAATCATGTCCGTTCTACATAGGCGTATTATGAGTTTATGCAAAATATGAAATGAATAGAAGTTATACTTTCCGAATATATGCTACTTTGGGTCATTGCAATTGCGCGATGCCCGTTTGGCGATTTCACTGCGATCACGATAATTTGAACAAGCATAATGAACTAGAATGTTTGAATATATAATTCGAAACGGCGTGTGAAGCTCTTGAAACGGCCAAAAAAGTCCATCATTTCGATTAGCTCTCATAGTGCATTTACAGTCACTCATATGAACAGAAAAGCCAATGGTTTCATCGAAAGCGACTGAAAAACGTTATTTTCTCATTTTTTTATTATTATAATAATATTTTCGAATCAAACTGAATTCAGTCAAAAACATGGAGTACTTCCCTTAGACCTTTTACCACCAATTCAACTTAAATGAACATAAAAGCCAGGTGTTTATTTGAATTTTATCGTAAGCGTGTTTTGGTTTTGATATAACATTCTACCAACATTGATCAAAATTCGTACCTGTTCTAATTCAAAGATACAATTTTGTTTTTATAAACTAATTGAAGTATCCTTTGAAAGCTTCAAGAATGTGTGTATTCAATCGTCATTTCCATTATCTCTCAAACAATGGGCTGAATTGGTCCTACAATTTGGGTGCCTCCAGTACAACTCAAGGATTAAATCGTGAAAAGTACGTTTGTTTTTAATTTTTTTAAATAATTCATTCCTTCAAATTATGGCGAAGTGGCTGAATTGAGTTATAAAGATTCTGGGAAGGTCAGAACCAGGCCTTTAAAAAAACCTGGATATCACGAACTTAATAATTTCTGAATGTATCGGATACGCTTATTCCAGTTTTAATGGACTTCATTACTTACGTAATTATCTCAAATTTCTTTTTTTTACGATGAGTGACTAAGTCACTCGTTGTACCCGACTGTTACGTCTATTTTGTTAAAATGGATCAAATGGTTCAGCAGGGTTTGGTCCAAGTTAATACGGTAATTATATGACTTAAAATGATGAGTGATGATTTCTAACAATCGCATACCATAAACTCAAAATTTTTTTAAGTGAGCGCTAGAATGGCAATGTTTACAAAAAAGATATAATAGTCGGTTGAAAGCGATTACTTGATGCATCTCAGTCATTTATTTTTTAAAAGCATGAAAATATTGCGGCAACACCAAATTTCAGAAAATTCCGAAGAAACAACTGCCCCATGTACTCATTTATTTCAACATTTTATTATTTTAGTGAAATCGGGAGTATGCACGATACCCGAAGTAATTAATCGATTTTGCTCTCATTGTATAATAACATGATAATGAACCGAAAATACTGTCATACCGCATTTCGGTAGTCTTTATCAAACATTTAGCTAATTTCCGTTAAATCGAGTTCTAAGAGAGATGTTCGAAGTTATGGACCGGACTTAGCTCATTTAAGAACGTATCCTCACATTTTACTAAATATATTCAGAAACCAAATTTCACTGATGCATCTCTAAAATTAATCAAGTAATCCTAGCAGACCGACGGCTATTCAGTTTTTTTTTGTAATATTTCGATAAAACATAGAAAAATAGTGATTCTAATTCTTTATATGTAAACAATAAAAGTTGAGGTGCTTGAAATTAAATAATCATAAAATTAGCTGTTAGGAATGTTACCGTCGCCTAAGAGTAAAAGTGGCATACATCACCTTTCGAAATTGTTAAAAACGGATAAATCATAGAATGATACGATTCATCTTCAAAGAAAAAACAACAATTTTTCCGATTGTTAGATCTCATAAGTATACTGGAAATACATGACATTTTTATTAAATGATGCACAATTCTTATTAAACCCATTGCTAATTTTTGTTTCTCTAATTTTCAATGAATTTAATTGATGAATGTGGTGAATTAGCTGAAAACCCTCCCTTCGGACCGCTACCTGTACGTACCACCGCTTTTCATCAAATCATAGGCAATTTCTGAATATCCTTTAATGCTATCATTACCTACCTAATTTGTTTATAAATGTCTGCCACGATACCTTTGCGACCTCAAAGTGTAGTGAAGGTACCAGGTATATTGGTTGGATCTTGTAATTCAAACTTCGATTTAATATTACTATACAGATAGAAATTTATAATAAATGTAGGTTAAGGCCTTTTTAAAGGTGGTGCCGACGTTCAGGTGGATGGTCGTGACTAGATCAATTAAAAATTGGTGATGTTGTGTCTAGAATAGATAGATATATAGATTTTTTGATAGGTATCCTGTGACTCGTTCTTGAAGAAAAAAACAATAAATAAAAACTGATACAAAATCTAAAGGTCAAATTCAAATGCGCTTTAAACAATTTCAAGTGTAATATACAATAAATAATGCTCTAAATTTTCTATATACGAGATGAATAATAATGCCTCTTCTTAAATGTATTTTCAATTTCAAAGGAAGCGAACGTGATTTACGCAGATTAAAATCGGTTGGTGTGTTGAATAGTTGGTGTATCATTTAGCTGTAGCACAGGGTGCCACAAGCATTTTCTTGAAAAACGAAAGTGTTTTATATGTACAAATAATTTTGAAAACGTAGCAAAGTTTATATTGCTTTCGGCGGTACGTTTGTAGCACCCATAACGAGTGATCGGAGACCTATCAAAAAATATACCGTTATGATCAACATTACTACATGAGTTCCGTCCGCCCGTCCGTCCATAAACAAAGCCTAGAAAGACAGACTTGAGCTTAATGTACGAAATTAGGGCCACATATACTGTGCAAAAAGATCAATGTTGGAATATCATTTGAGTTTTTATTTCGAACACCTTCGCAACACAGATTTACTCAAAAATGGGGCCTTAAGATATCATATTTTGGAATGCAATTTGATAATAAGGTGGGTAATTAAAGCATCTAAACGCGCTTCAAGAAGTTGCATAATTGGATGCAAATCAGATGTAGCTCAAGTACACCTATATGGTCCAATAGAAGCCTTCAAGAAAAATTGGCCACCTTCATCATTTAAATGTAACAAAATTTTCTAAACGAGGGTTTTGACTATGACAACTATGCCTCGAAAATTAATCAAGTTCAAAGAAATTTTGTTATTGTTTTGTCATTATTATGATCAATGTGTCTTCCAAACGTGGGCATAATTGGTAGAATTTCAGAGGTAGCGCCAGTACACCTTTGTCGAAAACTAGCACGAAAGTAGCGTTTTGGGCAAATTGGCTTGAAAAATTAATCAATTTCAACGAAATTGTATTATTGATGTAACATTATTATCATCAATTGGTGTCAAGCTGAACCATTTTATATTCTAACTTTTTTGTAATTAAAAATATGAAGCCGACTAAGCTGACTGTAACTTTCGTAATTGTTTTTTATGTGGACTATTCACTTGAAGCATATTTCAGTTGAAATCATTCTACATTTGACTATCGCTAACATGAAATTTAAAGTTGCTTTTAAAGTAAAGCAAGATTTTCATTAAAGTGGACTCTAACTCGTAAGTATAGCTACGGGCATTTACATTTGATCATCACGATGATATTGACATTCCAGTAATTCAAAAATTCAAGTATGTGATAGAGGAACCAGTTATGATTTGTCCTGCTTCTATGCTTGACTGATCGTAATTGATTTTTATTGAATGTTCAATTATACAAAATGAGCTTATACATAAGATATCGATAATTAAGAGTATATATAGTACGCAACAACATATAAATATCAAATATAAGAATGCACTACACAACAGAACCGAATTATTACTGTCCATAACACCAGCACTGCCTCTGAAATGTTATTACCCGTATGAATAGTGTACGTTCACATAATACAAGCAGGGGTATTCTTTATATTTTGGGAGCAAACAACATTAATCTTATTGGTTGGTGTACAAGTGCTTTTTGCTATGTTTACAGTGAGTTAAGACCATTAATTTGGCCAAGCAATGGAAAAGAGAAAATTTTCGTTGGATTATATTTCACAACTTTCGATATGGACCATCTCAATGAGCATGTGTCGATGATCTCAGCGCTCTGTTTGGATATACAGCACCATCTGAAACCACATTATATCGGTGATATAATGAATTAAATGTAAGTCTTAGCCCGGTTGCAAAAGAAATCCGTGTAGTTCGATCAAAATCGTACAAAAACCATGTTTAGGAGGTGGCTTCAAAGAAAATTGAAAACTTGCTGTGGCAAATAGTTTGAACGAATTTAAAAGTATATTGTTCAGCAACGGGAATGTTTCGCAAAGCAAGACCTTTTCATTCAAAAATGTTTGTTATTATTTTGTATTCTCAAAATTCAAATAGCAGTCCTCGTAGAGGCTGTGTAATTTTTGGCTGTGTAAAGGAGCATTTTGCTATTTTTTTTATATTTGCTTTGAAGCTGGGTGCGGGATTGGGAAATTGATAATGAGCGATAAAATCGTATATTAATAATATACAATACCTCAATTTTGCCGAGCAATAGCTTTCCTTTGTTTCTAGAGCACTTGAAGTGAAGAATGCACTGAAATGTTTTGATAGCACTGTCGATACGAAGCCGATATTAAAATGTTCTTATACAAGAATTGGTGGAACAAGTATATGAATAGTGTGAATACCTCACGCTAATTCAAAATGCCAATGTTAATTGCGCAAATACGATATTAAAGTGAGGACGCCATGCCGCGGAGTGCTCACACCAGCAATCACTCATTTACTCACTGACATAGCAGCTGGCTAATAATTCTTAAAAAACCGCTGTGAGCTGTGAGCTTAACAGTAAAATTTATATTTGTGTTTGAATTTGTCAAAAACAATTGCTTTTTGTTTTAGACACCAAAATTGCTGATACTTTCTTTAACGTGACCTTCAAAAGTACTTGCCATTATTTGCAAAATCATTAAAACGAAATTAAGATAACATTCAACGGCGTGACAATGTTTTCCACTTTTGCTGCTGTTAAATTTTATAAATTCAATTATCTTTTATTATTTAATTGATAAACATACAGTGTTATCAAAATGAACTTCCATAAAATAAGACATACGGAATGTTTCAGCTGGAGCGTGGAGAGCACAGTAATCCCATTGCTCAGATAATAATTTCATGGGCACCATTGGGCAATTTTTCAACCGAAATTTAAATAAGGCAAGGAGAAGTGTTGGTTACAAGCGCTTGTGTATAAATTCTTCATGTATTAAACTGTATGTATAAATAATTCTTTTGCTTCAACCGTTCATCGGACTTATTATCCTTGATTGTTTACTGAAATGTGCATAGTCCAATTTATTTTCCAAAATCGAATTTTAATACATTGCTTACACCGTTACAAGCCCTGAGACAAGAAAATCGAACAAACAGCACCAACCAATATATTCTGATCAGTCTCAGTGGATTGTTAGAAAAGTCGGAAGTAATTGTATATGGCAGATAGGAAACAACAATATAATGAAATATCTCCATTTAAGGTGAAATTAAACGAATTCAGTGGTAGGGTGTCTGCCACGCAACCGACAATGTTATAATTAGTTATCAAATTTTGAATACTATTGAATTTCAGGGACATCGGCATAAGTGGTCTAACTTGTAGAAGAATTCCAAGGTTGTATTTGATGACCCTACCTTTGACTTGTTTACCCTGGTAATCCCATTTCAATTTTTATACCCATCAGTCATAGTTTGGGGGAATAAAAATAATCATTAAAGACATATATATAGAATAAAAAAAAATAAGGCTAAATACTGATGTCCGTCTGTGAGCACGATGACTTGAGTAATTTTTGAGCTAGAATAACGAAATTCGGTTTATTAACATAATACGCAATGATCGAGTTTGCGAACAGGCTAATTCGGTCCATTATTTGAGGTACCTTTCGAACATTTTCTCTCAAACTCACGAAAATCAGTAAAAAGAATTGCTTCATTGTCTGCAGTTGAAATTTGGTACGGCATCTTTGGATCATGCTCCCGATGTTTTAAAATTAAAAAAAAAACTGTCAATTTTATAATTAATTTCGATTCAATTTTATAATTTAAAATCGAACGTTTACTCCCGATTTCATGGAAATAACAGTATAGTCAAGTTTTTCATCACATTGGACTGAGATTTGGCATAGAAGCACTTTTCCGTAATTGCTAAAATATTCAACAATTTGAGAAAATTTGATCAATAACATCGGGGACCTACCATAGAATGTATTCTCCAGTGTTGCGATAGCGTTGTCATCGAATTGTGCAAAAATTTAGTATGAAATCATTTTACGGTTATTGATATAATATTTTAAAATTTGAGCAAAAGCGGTCTATAACCCTGAAAACCGTTCTCAAAATATTTACTCCCGATTTCACGAAAGTCAGCTTAAGTGCCAGGTATTCTGGCGCATGCTACTGAATTTTGTTATTTTAGTTTTCATTGCTTTTATGAATTGAATGACTGTTGGGTATTATGTATTTGGTTTTGACCTATTGTTTCATCAATCTTGTTTGTTATGAAAAGGATGAATTTAAATAAATTTGAAGTGCATTGTTTGGAAAAACCATACCATTACCTAAATTATCGTCATTATAGGAGAAAGGATATCTTAATTTACATCTTAGTGAGAGTTTAAAAATTAAAGTACGTACATATGTTTGTAATTGAATGTTTTTTCAATTCAGTATCAAAAAAAAAAAAAAAAAATTTAGACGACTATAGTAAATTTAACTGAGAAATGGCTGCTATGGAAACAAGATCGATGTAACAGTCGGTCAAGACTGACTACATAATACCCATCTGCCATTCAATCGGAAGAATAGAATCTATTAAAGTTAAAAATTCCAAGGCAATAGCCTTGCTTCCATACCAAATCCCCGTAACCTACAAAGACTTTAATGCTAATTTCCGTCAAATCAGGAGTAAACGTTCTATGAAGCTACCTGAAGTTATAGATCGATTTTGCTATAATTTTACAATATCATGACCACGATCCAAAATAGCTTCTATGCCGAATCTCAGTAGTCTACGATAATGTTCCTAGGTATCATGGTAATTTCCGTGAACTCGGGCGTATATGTTCTATGAGGGGTTCCTGAAATTGCAGACCAATTTTATTGAAATTTGGCAATGTTATGGTCATAACCCAATAATGATTCCATACCAAATCTCAGCAGAAAGCAGCAAACATTTGGCTTTTTTCTGATTTCCGTGAAATCAGAGATAATTGACCTATGGGAGGTACCCGAATTTATGGACCAAAATTTGTTCACAAGCCGAATTTCATTACTCTAGCTCAGGAATTAGTCAAGTTTTCCTGCTCATGGATAGACGGACCCACAGAAAGACATTGGTATTAAGCCTCATATTTTGATTCTATGCATATGGTCGGCAATGTATATTTATATGCATTACATACTTTGCATTACTTTGTTATGAATGATGGGTGTAAAAATTCAAGTACTTCGAGTTCAGACATGTAGAAAAAACCTGGGTTTTTATGCATTATAATTTCATAAAATAACCAACTCATGTGAGCAAAATAGGCTTGATTGAAATCAAAAAATCCTATAAAAAGTCCACAATAATGTATTAATATATGGCAATCATGAAAATGGAATAGTAATTGCATTTTTATACCATTTACGTCCATACAATTGTAATACCCAGAATGAGACCTACCAAAGTATATAACGATCCGATCAGCAGCAAAGAATTCCACGATACGATATCACTAGGTCCATTCCTCATCAATGTCTAGAGAGGATGCGTTAAGCTACGGCTTTCAAGCGTGTTACCGTAACTTAGTCAGAAAATCGTAAAACTAATTCGAACATGGTTCCCATCGAAATATTTCGGGTACCTCCTTACACTTTTGAGGTCGAAAAAAAATTTTGTACGTACAATTTTTACAAAAATAAAATCAAGAGGTTGCCGAAATTAGTAATTATCAAGACTTTGGAACATTCCATTAATATGCAAACATTGGGCCACATAAAAAAAAAGGAAATGCACAAAAATCAACGTGTCACTTAAAAATTCGGGATTCAAATTTGAACCGATATAACGAATTTAAGGGATCGTTTAATTTTAGGAAATACCCACAATATGCCATTAAAGGCAAAAAGAAGATTTTAAGACGATTTAACCACAAATATTATCAAAAATCATTTGGATTTTGCAATTGCTTTGAGATTGTACCATTTAATGAAAGATGACAGTGATTCGTTAATATTGAGGGCTACTCCCAGCACAACTAACAGCTAAAAAGGTGGGGTTTTTGTCAAAATTAGGGATTTACAACAATATCCTTCTTGCCATATGGCCAATGAAATTTCATACTTATCTTAATATTACCAATTTAATTAGGAATAATGAGTAAGACTCGGTTAAACTGAGACGTCCCCCTGTATACATATTGCGTCAAAATAAAATATTTATTTACCCCGAAATGGAATCAAAAATTTTAGATATTTATGTAACCGTGATGATATTGTGAGATACGAAGTTATTTAAAATTTATAATTAAGATAACTTGGATATAGTGTGTTTAAGAAGAGTGGACATGATAAGAGTTGGATGAATAACAGTTAGTCTAATAGTTCAAAAATATTCTGGAGTGAAGTGTATCGAACTATCGGTCTAAGCCAGTTGTAAAATTTCTAATTATTCCATCAAATGACTGTAACGTTTTGGGTCTAATTGAAAAACAAAAAGTATAAATTCTGTTGTATGAAAAGTATGTTCAATATACATTGACATATTTGTATGTTATTGACGGATTTCCATGCATTAAATATTAACATTCGTGCGATATAGGCTCAGCTACTGTAGTCGAGAAAGAAATGTTGCACAAACCCATTTTCAGTCAGTGCATGACTATCTGTCTTTGGGTCTGCGACGCACACTTAACACAATTGCACTGTTAAACAAACAAACAATCAAACAATCAAACAAATAAACAAATAAACAAACAAATAAACAAACAAACGATTGAACAAGAAGAAAGGGCAAACTCTGAATAATGATAAGAATTAATAAATATTTGTCTTGCTGCACTTGCTGTGGTTGTCGTAAGTTCTGCTGTCTTATGTTAGTGGTAATTACTACAGCCGGTGTATATGTTGCCCGTAGTGGCCGCTTACGTTGTTGTTATATAATCTCTTTGCAGAATAAAATTTGTTGATTATTTGTTACACAACTGCGCCCGAACGGTAATACAAATATACAAAAACAAAGCGGTTTTACGAATATTACATGACGCGCTCGCCAATAACTTCTTTCACTTTTAACAGTTGGACTTTTTGCGTCAAGGTGATTTTTTGAAGTAGCACAGCTAATGCTTTGTCCGTTTGTCCGTTTATCCGTCTAATGGTATCTATTGCTTTCCCAGTTTGATCTTTACTTGTTTCAAAGAAATAACATCAACGTTCTTGTTGCTTCTCTCTTTTTCTACTTTTCCCATTTTTTTTTGCTGCTTTGCTTTGTCAAAATTGTTTTTTGTTATTCTTTTTTATTTTTTATTTTTTATTTTTTTTTTTTTATTATGAACAAAAAGTATGTTTAAATGTTTTGCTGTTGTTGTCGTTGTGCCTGTTGCGCATGTTGTTATTTGTATAATGGTTAATTTTCTAATGGAAAACCTATTTGTAATTTTTTGTAAGTTTTATTTATTTATTTATTTTTTATGCACAAACTCATCATCAAAGCCGCGGAACAGGAATACACTTTACTTAAGCAGCAGACGCTAAATGTGCTCAGTGTACATCAAAGTACAATGAACTTCAAGAAAAGTTCTTTTTGTTATTTTTTATACGTTGTTGTTTCTATTATATAACAGAAACATAAAAAACAAAATGTATTTTTTTTAATTTAAATTTTTTTATTTCGATTCGAAAGACCTGTTAGTGTCTTGAGCCGCTCATATAATTACCAAACTCATCTTCATTCGACTATTCGCATATTATGCGCACTTTTTAAATGATACGCATACGATTAAGGTTTGTTACTCATTTGGCTTGCTGGCTACCTCGCTACCTCGCTGGCTGGTCGGCTGGCCGGCTGGCTGGCTGGCTAGATGGCTGCCTTACTGACCGTCCGGAATGGGCATTTGAGCCGCGTGCAGTATAAGCCAACTTGGCAAAACTTGTTGGCAGTTCGCTTGTTAGAAACCTTGTTAGATTCTTGCTCATAGAAGGCTCGTGGCTTAAATTAGCAAATAATAACAAAAAAGCTTTAAGAATATTAAATAAGAGTATATTCTTAATGTTCTATAATCACATAATAACACAATGTTCTTTAAAAACTATTAATTTGTTCCAAAAGGAAAAGGAAGGGAAAAAACATGAAAATAATAAAATTCTGTTTGTGCATAATTTTACTTATTTTTGATTATACTTTTTATATCACTTTAACACTAACGTGCAAAACTAATACAATGCATAAAATTATCATATCAGCTCTGCGCTTTTCGAAATTTTGTATGGAATCAGCACATGGTTGTGTTCAAGCATGTTCACACATACCAATGTAAGCTCCAACAACTTTAATTGAATTTCATTGTTACACATTTTTCACACACATTTGCAATACCTGGAGTAAGCGATCGAAGAACCATTAAAATATATACCGAAATGACAAAAAACTATAAGATGGACGACCCACAAATAGAACGGGTTCCTCCAGTACACTTCTTTATTCAAAATTCTAGCCTTAAGCCTATTGGATGTGTATCAGTTGATATGTTTATACAAATTTTCATAATTTATTGTTACTTGTACCATCAAAGCAATTCTGGATAGTGGACATGACTATATAGGAATCAGAGAAACATCCAGACTACCTTCGTGGAAAAGAGGCTATTTAGCAAATTTAGCCTCAATCATCAATTCAATTCAATGAATTTTCATTGATAAAATTAAAATTAAAATTACCAATAAAATTACTAGAAGTGTCCATGATTAGCTGCAACTCAGTGGTACCTCCGATATACCTATGAGATCCAAGAATTGGTATTTTTTATTAATTAGATTTCAAGCTGCACCAAATCAGTTTGTGACATCTTTTTACTTACCACTTTGGTAACCATCTTCCTTTTTTTTTTTTTGTTTTTTGTTTTTTATTAATTCAAAACGTGTTTTATGCGTGAAATCTGTATCAGAGCTAACTACAAACAATTTCAACTGCTTATTTTATGGATAAAGACTTTTGCAAAGGTATATGTTGAAAGCCCAAAAGTCTTTAATATAAAACCTTCTTTCGAATTGGTTTGTTTAATATGAAAGCTAAATTTAACTTCAAATCGATCTTGTTAAATTTTCGTAAAAAGTTCATTGCATTCTTATTTTGACATTTAATGCTGAATACTTAAACTTCAAGGGAATACCATCAAAAACAAAATTTTTTTAAATAAGCATTTGCACTTGTATGACAGGTATATAGTTAAGGAATCTCAATTTTACTGTTTTTCACTAATGAACTAAACATTTCTGTTTTATTTCCATGAGACTCTAGATACTCCTTCATTCAGCTACAATTTTGTAGGAAACTTCATAGACCCTATGAAAATGGAAGGAAAGGTTAGTTCACCATGACTCTTCTCTAGTTGGTTTCTTCAATCGCTTGAATACAATATAGCTTGATTAAGAAAGGGATTTTTTTTTTAGTATGTGTTTTAATAAGTGTAAAATGAATTAAGAAAAGAGGGATGAGTTATTTAAAAATATTGACTGATAAATATTTTTGAGCTTACAGATATACCCCGTTAAACAAAACTCGGGATCAGTTTTCAAAGTTGGAGCTCAAGAAACATATATTTTCTTTTAAGAATTCTTCTCTTGCTTCATTTTTATGAATATGCCTATAATAAGATTAAAATAGTCGTTGTATGTATTTTGTTTTATGGTAAAATTTAAATACGCTGGTATCATTTTGCTCGGTACTGTTTGTTACTGGTTTGAATCAACTCATATAATTAAAATTAAAATTATATAATATTTTTAAAATAACATGAAACATGAGAGGAGGAATGCTATTAAATATCAAATCAACCTTCAAACTTTAAAATTCTAACTCGAGAATATGAAAAAAAATTCTTTAAGTACGAAAAATTAAAAAAAGTCTAAAAAGCATTAAATTACTCTTTCCGTCTTACGATACGTTCTCAAATCTATATAAACGAAAATATGCTAAAAATATTTTTGATTCTTGCGGCTATCGCAAACGTTTTCGAACAAAAGTATTTAAAAAATTGTTTAAAATAAAACAAAAAGCATTCTTCGAATTGTTCTACACGGAACGCATTATGATTAAAAAAATATGTAAAATAAATTAGTGGGGCTCTGTATTGAATTAGGAAAATGTTATGTTATGAGCATTTAGTATTTCTTAAATATAAACCCAAGCTTAATATGTGTGTTTTCCACTATAATATTCTAGCTTTAAATTCCTTCGGCTGTTGCCAGTATATACCATAATATATCCAATAAATAAAAAATAAATAAAACAATAATTTAACCAATTCAATACAATTAAAACCAAATAGCTGCAATAGTTGGTCAAAACCGACAACATAATAGCCATCAGTCATTCGATTTATAGAATCATACAAATTTTGGACTAATTCAAATTTTCAATAACTTTCAATGAGACTGGTTTCAATCAAATCAAAGAGTCTTTTGCAATGAAACGCCTGACTTTTTTTAATTACCTTTAAATCGGTAATAATCGTTCTATGTAAACCACCTGAAATTATGGATCGATTTTGCTCAAATTGGACAATATCGTGGCGATGACCAAGATATGTTTCCGAACCTATTTTAAGAAGCATGCAATTAAATTCATGGCTTTTCTTACTGATTACCATGACATCGGAAATAGTCATTAAATTAAAATACCGGGTAAAACGCCAATGAGATGGACTGGTGTAAAACTAGAAGAAGAATATTATAACATTTACGTCCAACTGCTTAAATTCAAAATTTCGGTAGTATGCTAAAACTAGTCTTGCTTTCATGTTTAGTTCCGTGCATTCTTTGGGATGTGCCGAAAATTATGAACGGATTTGGTTCATGTTCAAACTCGAAAACGAAATTTCATTAGTCTACGTCAAAAATTACTCAAGTTATAGTGCTCAAGGACAGACGGACATTAGTATCTAGAATTTGTTGTTGATTCTATGAATATATCCCGAAGAATCAAATAGACGGAGATGATGATTGGTATCCATTACATACATTGGAGAAGCCCACAATACTCTCAGCCTATGAATGGTCGGTATAAAAAACGGAAACACATATTTTTTAACCAAATCCATTTGTAACGAATTTTCGATTAATAATTTATACATTTTATTTCAAATAATAATAAAGACGATTTGGACAATTTAGGTCTTATGGGGGCACCCGATATATTCGTCAGATTATGCTTACTCATCCCTATGGCTGTTGCTGTCTCTCCTGGAAAACCAAACTCAGCAAATGTAAGTAAGTAACATAATGCCTGAAGCCTTCCCAAGATTTAACTGTTCACAGCGGAAGAATGGATATATCTTCATCTTTGACATACATAAAAAGATAAATTGCGTTTGTAATTCGTATTGATAACTCGTATGGTGTTTCCTTCCCAATCGACGGGAGCTTTCGAAACGAGCAAGGCAGAGAATTTTTTGGATCCATCCTGATCTAGAAGATATCTCATAACTACATTGCGAGACTGCTGACGCCGGGTCCTGGAACATTAAGTCATTCAAAAAGTAAGTTGTTTCTGAGAATATACGTTAGAAATAACGTGATCTTATATAAGATGGTGCTGGACTGCTTACGCTCGGGAACTTGCTGCGAAACCAAACCAAAATCTTATATATAAATATTGATAGACGTTGTGAATTTATTAGCAAGTATCCATTGTTCTTGTCCATACGCTTGTAACACCCAGAACAACTGACCAAACACCTACAAAAACTTATGCCGATATCATCAGCAACACCTCAGAAATCGATTTAGTTACCCCTTCCGTCCGTTATCATATTTTATGAAGTTAAACGAGATAGCCATAAAGTAATTAAGATAATATTGGTACATTGGATCAGCAAATCTTTGCTTGGAAAATATAGGTTTTGCATCCAAATAAGACATGCTTAAATAAACAATATATGAGTACTTAAAATGACCAGGATCGGTTAAAGTTCGGTTACCTATAAAAAATATTCCTTATAGATGAAAATAGGGTTAGTGCCTATTAACACACAAATATCATCGTAAGTTTATAAAAATTCGTAATTCTTTTGGCGGGTGATAATCTGGTGTCCAGAAAATCAACATATGAAATTTCGAAATTTAAGAGGATATTCGAATTCCATTCAAGAGTTCCCCCAGAATACAAAATTCGTCAACATAATGTGAGTAACGGAGATTTCTACCAGAATACTAAATTTTTTTTGTAAGATAACGTTGATATTGTGAAATATCGAAAGATGCATATGAGGGAAATCCATTTAATAAAATAGTCTCGAAAATATTCGGAAGCGAGGTATATCACTGTAACGGCGCTTTTTGATTTTTATATTATGTAATAAAATTATATATTGATTTTCTGTAGGATTCAAGGCAGATATTATTCTCAACACTGTGAGAATCTCTATGTAAGGAGCCAAAACGTGATGGTTTTCTGACTCTAATCACTTTCTATTGCATAGAAAGTCTTGGTTTTTCTGAATTTATATGGAATTCGTGAGAATCACTTGAAATAGAGCTAAAGCAATGATGGTTGTGTGATACTAATAATTTTACAGAGAACTTCTATCACCTATTGCATTATGCACAATGAAACTGATAAAGAGTGCAAGGTGTTCAATAACTGAAGGGCTCTGTATTCGTATATACCTTACTTTATAGAAAAGTACCCTGTGTTAATATGAATTGATGGCATGACATTAATAGGAAGTGCAATCTATGGGATCAAAAGCCCACTTATTCATTTCTTTTTTACTGGTTTTTCAGAAATTTCTGTGGAATGCTTGGGAATCATTTTGAAAACCCGTCAAATAAGTAACGGTTGGGTGGCACAAATCACTTTATAGATAACTACTGCCACCTATAGCATTATGGGAGAGGGAAGTGAGAAAGCGTGCAAGTTGTTCAGGAATAGAAGGGCACAGTATCAGTTGACATGTTTCCCAATTCCTCATTATCGCAACGGATCTAAAGAAATTACTCTTGCCTTCACTTAATCCGAACTGCTGGCATGATATGGACAGGAAACGTAATAGATGTGTGCGTTGGTTTCTTACACAGAGTTGCTTTTTGGGCAAATACGACTCACCGGCAGGCCATCTGGGGAGCACACATAAACATTTTTATTCAGATTTAATAGTTAAATAAAAACTTAATATCAATAATTTGCATAAAAACTATTTGAATTTCATTGATTATTTAATTAATTCATTTTGAATTATTTGAAACATTCCATTTGTTTGTTTTTTTTTTTGTCTTTTATGAGTAAATGACACTTCACTAAATGCTCGCGAAAATATTTACGAATAATTATCATTAAAACATTTGACAACACACTCACGCACACAAGAGAACGCGTGGAATTATTAAAATTAATAAAAAATATGCATGGAAGAACCAAACGCAACAATTACAACAATAAATTCCTGTCTTAATTAATTTACTATATATATATATATGTAAATTGGGTAAAAAATTACAAAATCATCATTTAGCAATGAATTGAAAAATGACCCGCAGCAATAATGCGGATGAACAGCGAAATAAAAGAATTCTTGAATAATAACAAATTAATTAAATATTAAAATATATAAATATTACTCAACATCAATATTCGTCTATACTTGCCGCCCTCTTTGCCAATTAGTAATGGTGTTATTCAACGCATATATAATTTAAATTCATATTGTCGTTTTGATGAATTTGATAATTCTTTGGCTAGGCCAATTATGATTTTAGAAGCGTACTTCGTGCGCTATTGGCCATCAAGTGCTTGTACCCACTGGAATGATGTCACTCCAGTTAAAAATAGTATTCACTTATTTTGCCCTCGAACCGTGATAGTTCGAAGTATGCAAAATGCCAAATAGATACGCGAGTGTTGTGATTGATTTCGAATCAACGATAAAACTAGTTTCGCTCATTCAGGGCTTCGTCAAAGAGCGTTCAAATGCCTTCTTTAGACTTTGGCGGTTTTCTGAAGCATTATTTAATTAGAATTACTGTGAATGCCTTTTTAAATTAAGAGCTATATATATTAATTATAAGACTTTATGTGGTTCAATACTGGTATACCAATTTACCCGAAATTGTTCAAAGTTTAGTCGACTATAAAAATAATAAAAAATAAAAAAAGCAAGGAATAAATATTATCACAGTGTGTGTCAGTTTTAATTTATCGTAGAAAAACAAAGATTACCAACTAAAATCGTTATTATTCAGATAGGTGTGACTTCTTTACTTTAAGACCACACATCCATCCGTTATAATTTCCCCCATTTGATTTGTTGGCATTATTAATTTTGATACTCCTTAATTTTTTTAATTAAAATTAATATCCATCGCCAATAGAATTCTACAGATTTTAGGGTAACATTGGCTTGGAACTCTATTTTAGAAATGCCCTTAAGGGTGGACTTAATTCTTTTGACTTTATAACAACCTTCTGCAACCACTTATCGTCAATCGAACTAGGGAAAACTGTTTATGGAATGTTTTTTTTCTGCACCAGGTGAGAATCCGAATCAATCAATTAAAATAATATCTATTAATTTCATTAATTTTAAATCAAATTGCATGATGGTCCGACTTTTAACTGGATATAGACGATATAGTTCGTCGATTACTCTTTTTTATGGAGAGCTTCAGATATTCCAACAATTCATATGTCGAGAAAAGCGACATTTAAAAACATTAAATCCAAAACCAATTACGTAAATTTTAAGGCGGTTCACTGCAAGGTATTACTTAGGGTTATATACAAACTTAAAACTTTTAATGACATATAACCTGGATATAAACGCATTTTGAGTAAATTTTCGAGTATTGTTGGATAGGAGAATTCGATGGATTTTACCCGTTCACGTGCTTAATGTTACTTTTTATAAAATATATTCAATATCCATCTTATTTGAGAGCTTCTAAAGTTATTGTGAGACAGACAATTGGATGAATGACGGCAAAAGCATTACTAGAAGAAATGATCTGGTCATTTTCAGTCGAATCGTCCGTCAGTCATTGCGAATATATTTTAGAGGTTGTATTTATTTACGACATTTTTTTATTATAGCAAAAAAATTAAAATTATATTATAAAAATAATAAAAGCAATATATATAAATATAAGAACTGTCCTCTGACCTTGATGATATATAGAATAAACTGTTCTAAGACTTTATGTGTCATAGAGACATAGTCCTGGAATCAAAGCACTAGCTCAAGTTCGGGTTCGGATTGTTCTGCAAAGTCAGATGCTTTCTTGAACGCTTTTACCCCTGATTTTGCTTCAAAATTTCCAATTCACGCATTTTTAATGAATTGACACACTAGAATTTAGTCAAAATCCTTACATACGCTGGAAAATCTCCAATAGACCAAACAACTCAGAATTTGAAAAATAATACACATATATTGTTTATATTTGAATGAATCAATTTAGGTTTTCCATGAGTGCAATTGGTCGTAACTATGCGAAACCTCCCATGATCTCATCCGTATTAATCAAGCTTAAAACATAAGATTTTCGCATGTTCGTTTACGAAATCAATAGCTGTATATTTTGTCTAAGGGTTAATTTTGGTTGTAATATTGTCGGGAAGGTTTGCACGTGGAGTGGAATTGCGTGGAGTTGAGTTTGAGAATAAGTGCCAAGTGGAACTAAACTTTACTAAAAAAATTAAAATGAAGAGAATTAATTAATTAGATTTAAAAAAATTAAATTTCATTAAATTAAATTGGTGAAATTTAAATGAAGAATGAACGAAGGGATGATCTAGTCATAACAATTGCTTCTACCCAGTTTTAAATTCAGAAAATTTGCATCCATTAATCCATTGATTGAGGTTATTATGTATTTGTGCAAAGTATTAATTAATGCATTGGAGAAATCGTTCATGGAGAGGAATGCATAGCATAGATATTATGTAAGATATATCGTTGAAATTTTGATATTGAATGTATTAATCAAAAAATTAAGTTAAGTTTGTGCACGTTTGAAACCGGTCTATAACTTTAGGTACCTAGCAAAGACCGAAAAGCATAAAAGCTGCGGTATCATGCCTGTCTATAATAATATACCACCTTTAAATGATGTTATCAGTACATAATTTCATGAACTCATCGATCAAGAGTTTACAAAATCTTTCTTTTAAACAACGGATTTTTATTTCGGTATATGAAATTGTCATTTAGTGCTTAATGGAGTTTTTTCAGAAATTCTCTAAAAACATGAGTATTCCGTGACGTATTTTTTTCTATTATAAAGTCGGATCCCTAAACACAAAAAAAATCTAACGGAATTGACATCAAAATAAATGTAATTGTTTGATTCTATTTGAATTCGTAGATTTTAGTTAAAGCGTAACAATTCCGAGAAAGTTCAGACTTTGCTTCTGAAAACTTTTTTTTTATATTTGAATTCAATTGGTGGTATATAGGAAGAAGAAGAAGTTTATTATAAGGACAAAAATATGAAATCATTGATTTGGAGATGTTCCCTTAAAGTCTATGAAATGGAAATGTATAGATGAATTTTGATTGAGTTAATTGAGTTCCATAGGACTCAAATGAAGAGATAAAAATTTCGATAAATGAGTGTTTTGTAGTTGTATCTTACAGAGTATTGCAGCTATCTTTCTCTGTAATGATTATGCGCAAAAGGTTTGCCAAAAATATATGAAGAGCAACGCTAAATTAATTTGAATAAAATCGATAGTAATTAAGAGCCAGGCAGGGATGAGACGTTACAGCTCTCTAAAGCTCTCAAACAAATGCAAACGAACTTCAAAGTTGTTCTGTTGTGCATATCAATATTAATGGTTCAATTATATTTTAAAGGGTCATTTGAGGCAGTGCAATATGTGCTCCACACAACCATGCTCATACAAATATATATGCACTATGAAATTGGGTAATTTGATCGTTGCACTCGATTTTGTATTGTAATTACGAAAAGTTGAACGCGTGTTCATTGATCCTTAACCGGTTAAATATTAAAAGCTACAATTAATAATTGCCTTGTAACCAATTTGCGACAAATTTTTCGATTTTTTTTTTTTTTTTAATTTGGTTTATTTATTTATTTATTTTTTTCTTTATATCGGCTATATACAAAATGTACGTATGCATTTATATGCATATATGACAACATAAATAGCTTATAATAATTTTAAAAATTTTGCAAATTATTTTTTTCGTTATTGATTGTAATTTGAACTGTTTGAGTATTCCGCAATATTTAAGAAAAACAAACGAAATAATGAATTATGATAAAAAAAAGTACAAATAAATGATTGAGAATAAAAAATTATAAATAATAATTCAATTAGTTTCGAACATTTCATAATTGCAACAACAATCACACACTTGTTTGCTTACATGGAGAAAATCGAAAAAAAGCGCGGGTAGCTTCTAGCAGCAAGAGTGCGTATTTGTTTATTGTTGCATCAACGAAAATAAAGTGTGTGTGTGTGAGTAATGTGAAATAATTAATAATTAATTTGCATTGATTTTGTTGTATTTTACCTGTGCATGAAATGCTGCTTTTGTAAATTGTCATTAACAAATGTTTGCCGCGATTTATTTCGGAAGGAAATTGTTTAACATGAAATCGATTTCAAAAGGTAAGCTTTAAACACAACCGCACTCACTTTCATATTACCGTTTATATTTCGGATTTAATTTGGCTAGACTGGTGCATTATTCGCCGAAGCACCGCACTACTAAAGAACTGCAGGACTAAAACAATTTTCTTGAAGAAATAACAAATAATACCATTCGATGCCTACCAACTTGTATGAGTTCGTATATAGAAAATTGCGGCATTAATTATTAATTAAGAACATTTGCGTTCGGGATCAAGTAATTCTAATCACATGAGCTGCCTAATCACTATTTTCTTGTTTGGTTCTAATCGAGATCGTGATCGAGTTGGTACGTTGGATGGTTGGTAGGTTGATTGGTTGGTTCGTTGGTTGATTCGCTGGTTGGTTGTTTGTTTGGTTTGTTAGTTGGTTGGTTGGACAGGCGATCGGTCACTGTTATGTTTGTTTTCAATAATCTTTAATATTTCCTTCTTGTAATTGTACAAAACAAAAACAAAAACAAGAACAAAAAATAGTAAATAAGTAATAATAAGCGAATTATAAAATGAAGCAAGCAAACATAAACAAACAAAGTAAACAACAAACAAAAGATAAACTTAAAACGTTGTATTTTTATTTTTATATTATATTTATATTTTGCATTGACTGAACTTCAATTATTATTATTACTATTATTTTTAATTGTATTTGTTTTTTTTTTTTTTTAAATTGAAATTAACTTATTGATATGATTAAGTGTTTATTTTGATTTAGTATTGCGATATTGCGAACCGCACCGAACGTATCCGTATCCGCTTTCGTTAGGGACTGTTTTGCTAAATATAATTTACGCTATGTTAGTCAAAGACTGACTACTGCGATCTCCTCCACGTTATGGATTTGTTTTGTATTTAAGTTCTGCTTGTTCTGCTGAGAGTTACGCTATACAAGTGCTTGCGTCGTTATTCGCAAAGCGCACAAACAGCATTAAACAGCAACAACAATAACAGCTATAAGAACCACAACAATAACAATAAAAGCACAAAAATGCGTTGGCAGCAAAGTTAGCAGCAATCGCACAACCAGCAGCATTGGTAAAATTTACGTTATGTGTGCTACGATATAACAGCTTTTGTAATCGTAAGGCGGCCTATAGTGCATATTTAATTGAGCAGCACTAATTATTTGATGAATCCGTTTTTAGCTCTGCTTTATTGCTGCTCATTTTACTTTTTTCGATTAACTTTTTAAAATTGTTTTGTTTTCTTTGCGCTTTAACATATTTTATTCGCTATTTTTATTTTGTATTTCATTTTGTATTTTGTATTTTATTTTACTATTTACTTTATTTTATTTAATTTTAATCATCGTCAAGTCATTTACTGCCTGGCATTTAATGGAAATTTGTTTTATTTATTTAATTGAATTTTTCGCGTGCCATGTACGCGCGTGTGTGCGGCGTGTGTGTGTGTGTGTGTGTGTGTGTGTGTATGCGTGTGTGCGGGTTGCGATTAGCGTGTCTTTTTCTTTTAATTATTATTTATTTATTTATATATTTATTTATTTATTTATTTATTTTGTTATTGGTCTGTTGCATGCTTCCCATCTGAAAATGATGAATGCCTACGGAAAAGTCATTTGCAATGTTTAGCCCACAATCGCTAAACCGGTAATTTCGTTACAGCACTTGTTTAGGCCTCTACGCACGCCTTGTGAGTAACGCAGCGTTTTATATTAATAATTGATTTTTGTGAATTAGAGGCAATTGATAGTGGCTCATTTGGGATGCGTTTGAATTGCTTCTCGTATAATTTCTACAGCAAAGCTGGCCAATGCAAATTCAGCAAAAGTTGAGTAATGCCAAAATACATCGTATCGAGCATAAATTAAGACTAATAATAATAATAATTTCGTAAAAAATTACTTAAATACTTATGCAAACAACACGACAAATGCAATTGTCGGCAAAATCGGTTTATAAAAAAACCATCGGTAAAATATTTTTCATTCTTTTTCTCCATTTTTTTATGTCAGTGAACCATTTCCTTCGCATCATATTCTAAAACATTCGCAAAGGATTAACCTCTAATTTTTGTAACTTTGTTTACAAACTTTTGTAACCATATTTCGTAGATTGAATTAAACACAAGTGTAAAGAAAATTTGTAAGATCCGATCCAAATTGTATTCATTTAAATGAATTGAAACAATTTTCTGTACTTAAAAGGAAATTTCATGAATTTCGCATGTTAAAGCTTCCCACTTTGTACTAAAATACGGACGGTTTTTGAAGAAACTAAAGAAAAAAAAAAATAAAAATACTTACAACTCAATTTCATATACCAAAACGAAAAAACCTACTTTAAAACGAAGATTAGGTACCTGTAATTAGAGACAGATTTCGTTCTTTTTATGGGAGTTTCTGATCAAACTTGACCAATAACTTAGAAGTCACTTAATAGTTTTCATTTAGGTATTTAGCTTTTTGAGAAGTTTTAAAATTTGTTCTCTGGGAGGTAACCTAAGTTAGCAATAACCAAATTTCCTGGACCTTCCCAAAAACTACTCAAAGTATCATGACCACCGCCAGAAAGATAGACGGATTGGTTCACATAGTTAATTCAAATTGTTTTATGATTCTATGAATATCGGATGCATAGCTGAAGCATGGCCGTTTGTAAAATCCCATGAGCATGAACTGGGTGTTTTTTAGAGGCAAAAGTTTAGTAGACTATAATGAGAGTCAAGTGGAATCATGAGCTCAATGAAATCTACGGCGTAAGCGTCATTAAAGTTGAGCGGCTACGTTTGTTACGACATATGGATCAGTCCGAACTAGCTCGTAGAGTGTTTGAGTGCAATCCCAGTTGTGGTATTCACAGAAGAGACAGAACGCATCTGTAGGGGAGTGACCATGTCGCGTTGTCTCATAGCCATGTATTCCCAAATGAGGCTAATTCAAAAATCAGCGGCAAGACTGGCACCGAATGATTGCTGGGAGTCTCGGAAACTCGTTTTTATTTGCTCAAAGCCTGGACTACGGGCAATAAAAAGTGTTTTCTATATAACCACTTTGTTTTGATCTTCAACATTTTTGGAAATTTTAACTATTCTCTTTGAATATAAAATTACATTCTCATACATTAAGAAAGATATTTAAATTGTTTTAAGTAACTTATATTACCTACTAGGACAATTTAATGCTAGATTTCAATATGAAATCTGCAAAAACAAAAAAATGTTTTTTATAAGAATTCCGATAGGCAAGTTTGTATGGAAAATATTGCGAATGGACGGACAAGACCAGATAAATTTACTCTACGTTGATTATAGAAGTTTACATTTTTTTAGATTTGATGCGTTGCCACAGAATAATACACAATATTTATGTAAGTGTCTGTTCCAACCGATTCCAAGAATCATTCATCGCGTATTTAAATATCTTACATGCATGTAAATACATATTTTGTTTTACTTTACCCATTTTGCAGTCATGCGGAATATGCAAATGTGAGGCCGACATTGGTGCAAATTTGAATTTTATTTCCTCATTTCCCAAAATTTTCAAGTAAACTTTTTAAAAAATTTGTATGAAGAGAGAAAAAATAATCAGAAATGTAAATAAAAAATATTATATTAAAATTTTTGATATAAGTACTGAGCTACCGAGAGCTAAAGGACTACCATTTCACCTGTACCACAAAAGATATAGCAATCAATTTTAAGATTTTGGGGGCCGGACTTTATAGTCGATGTACCCAAAATATGTGAGCATTAAACGCATAAATTACGAATTTTATCGATTTTGGGAAGATTTTGGGTAGCTGTTCTTTTGTAAATATTCAAACCTTTTTTAATATTATAAAACTGACATTATTGTTATGGACAAAGTACAGAAATTTTGGGAGAGTTCATAAATAAAGTCAATTTTATCATATTAAAAAAGGTTTGAATATTTACAAAAGAACACACAGGACACAGACACAGAGAAGTACCCAAAGTTTTGCATGGACTCTCCACATTCTCGGAGAATTTTTGAGAAATATGTTCACAAAATCTAAGTTTATTACTCAAGCTTTAAAAATTCAGAAACAATTGCCAATTCCTGATCAGCAGGCGAACACCGTTTGATCAAATTTCTTTTTCGTTTTATCTTTTTATAAAGCACAACGTTTCTTTTCCAAACCCAATTTTATACACGTCGCCAATGAAATTGGCAAATTATATATTCATTTTGACGGTACGTTTGTAATACCCAAAACGATTGATCGGAGGCCTATTAAATTAAGTACCGATACAATTAGCATATTGATTAGGCATATCCAACCGTCCGTCCATAAGAAAAAACTAGAAAGAACGAATATTAAATCGAAGTTTGAATTTGATTAACATCCGACCAATATTTTGGGTACCTGCAGTACATCTCTTTACTCAAAATTAGGGCCTTAACTCTATTGTTGATGTAACAGCTAGTATTTTGTAATTTCGTTATTAGGTGAATATTCATAACATTAAAGTGTGTTCAGAAGATAATAACGATTGGACTAAAATCAGTACTTTCATATGGTCCCAATAGAGGTTTTGGTGCAAAATTACCCACAGTTATCATTTAAATTTTTTAAATTTTTGTGTTCAATGAACATAAATATATTCAATAAGTGTACCAACAATGAGCAGGATTGGATGAAATTCAAAGATACTTCCAGTACACCTATATGGTCCCAATAGAGGTTTTAGTGCTGAATTACCCATAGAAATTGTTTAAATTTTATTAAAAGTCTGAATTGAGTGAACATATATATAGTAAGTGATTGTATCAAAAATAAGTTCAAATTCTGAGTTACCTCCAGTACACCCAAATGAGGGTTTTAAGCAAAAATAGCTAGAAAAATTATTAAAATTCAAAAATTTTTTAGTATTGAGTTATCATAATTATTTTCAATGTGTGTAACAACAATTAGCAAGATTAGATGGTAATTAGAGGTACTTCCAGCATAGCTCTGTGGAAAAATTAATTAAGTTGAATTAAATTTTATTATGGATTTATTATAATTATGATCAGAGTGTGTACCAAAAATTCACATGATTGGATGAAACTCAGGGATACGAAAAAAGGGCGGAGTTTGAACAGAATAATAAATATTTTGGAACCGACGTGTATCTCACTGTTGGACTAAGCCGACTGTAACTTTCTAGCTTGTTATTTTTATTTTGAAAATACACACATGTATATATTTTAATAGTCTATTCGAAATTTGAAGCTGGCATTTATTTTTGTAAGGCAAACATCTTTGATGCTCGATTCGGCGATGATACAACAAAAGTCTTTTTATACTCATTAAGGAACTATTAATTGTGAGTCAGTTTGATTCCATTTTCCTACTGTACTTTCCTTGACCTACGTTTTTCTATAACTAATTTTCAAAAAATGGTAGAAAGAAAGTTGTAAATGTCAGTCCCAACTTTTTAAATAATACCCATCAGTAATTCAGTGTTAAATTTTCAAATGGATTTTTGCTCGCACTTATTTTTTTATATTTTATCGTTAATATATTAAAGAAGTTGGATTATTCATTGGTCCACAGACTATACCTTCGCAAAACTATTAGACACAAATATTATCTTTACAGAATTGTAAATCGATTTCGCTTTAACATAGTTTGGGGCCTAAAAAATTTTACACAATGGGCATATTTTCAGAGAATAAGTGGACAAAATCTCCGAGACTTTAAAAGAAAAATATCCATTTCTGACAAATATTGTGTATTCTAGGTAGACGAGTCTATCGGAGGTATCGCATATTATGAATTGATTACACCCATTTCTTGCGAATTTTTAGAAATGCAAAAATTAATCCTATGCACAAATCTTGATCATTAAACAAGGATATACGTTCTTATTTCCTAAAAGTTTGAAAAAAAGTTCCCCTAGTTATGCGTTGTTGTTAGATGGTCATTACTTTGCACTATATACTTTGCACAACGCCATTATTTCTCTACTTTATGACACTGCAAAAGTTCAAGTGTAGTTTAGAAAAATTACTATTTTGAATAATTTAACCAGATTATAGACTGGCTTTTATAAGAAATCATTATTTATTACATAAAAGTCGTATGCATTTTTTAAAGTCACTCGTTGACAATTATTTGCGGTTTCCAGAAAAATCTTGAGCATATAAATGGGAAACTATATGTTGTTTTTTAAAACCATCATTCAGTATTTTGTATTAATTAATTAACTGGGGATATTATGGGATCGTGCAAAATATGAAATGCATTAAAATATTCGTTTCCTATTTCATGTTCCTTGGAGACATAGGCATAGAATTAAAAAAAAAATAAAAAAACGGTGTAATAGGTGGTCAAGACGAACTTCAGTAATAAATTTATGTAGATTGCGATTAAATACATGGTTTTTAATCTAACTCCACTGAAATCGCGAGTGACACTTCAATGATATCTACCGGAAGTTAATGACCAATTTTGCTCAAATTGTAGATTCTTATGGAATTAACCTAAAAATCCTTCCATACCTAATTTCGGTGCAATGCGATGATTCACCCGGCTTTTATGCTTATTATCGTAAAAAATGTTCTATGGGAGGTATTTGACATTATGATCCAATTTATCCCGTCCTCAAACTCGTTCTTGTTTTTTACAAAATATTCACAAACCGAATTTTATTACTCTAGATCAAAATTTACTGAAGTTCTCGTGCTCACAGACAGACAAACAGACGGACAGAAGCACAAACGGATATCGGTATTAACCCTTATTTTTTAGTTCTACACATATGTCTTCCAGAAACATATAGTTGGAAATGATTATTTTAATGAACAACGTACTTTAGACAAGCCCTCAGTCCATGACTGATGGGTATAAAAAATCGATTGAGCGAAGTTCGTCTGTCTGTCTGTCATCTCGTAACTCTAGTTATTTTTGAAGTAGACTGATGAAATACGGAATCTGAAAATCTTTTTTTTTAAGTGAATGTTGACGGGAAATATCACACCATGACTTTGCGTACTTCGCATAGACAATTTACTCCCGATTTCACGGAAATAAGCAGAAAAGCCAAAAGTGTCATTGAAGCATTTTCGGGTAATTGCCACAACACTGTACAATTTGAGCAAAATCGGTCAATAACTCCGGATACCTTCCATAGGACATTTACGTCTGAGTCAACGGAAATGAGCTTAGAAGTCAGGTGTTTAATTCGGTATTTAGACGTTTTAACGTTATTGTCATATTATTCTGCGATATGAGCGAATTTAGTCTAAAATTTTGGATACTTCGCACAGGCGTTTCATCACCGATTCTTCTTTAATTGCTATTTACCAGTTGTTTAATCACAAGTTACAGATATTTGGTATTCTTATGATGTTTTGATGATTTTCTCAACTGAATTTCTGATGGGCATTATGTAGTCGCTCTTGACCAACTATTACATCAAACTTGTTATTTTTACAAAGTTCGAACAGTATCATTGGCAGTTGAGCAAAACCCCAATCAGCTGATCAGAGATATCGGCATCTTACATTTCGAATATCGTATGATTCCATATATTTTAGTTCCTCTGCCAAGCATTCAAATATTTTTCTTTCGTCTTCTTTTATTGAATAATTATTATTAAATTTTAAATAATAGAAAACCAAATACAACATAAGTTCAAATTGCCTAAGCATTTCCGCATCACTTAACTAGCGCAAATATAACAACAACAGAAAAAGCTGTTTACTGTTTATCTGTGTACACTTTCCTTGCATTTTTGCTTATAAACAAAAAAATACTTATACAAAGGCACAGTATAAATGTATCTATAGCGAATGATAGGTTTGAAATTTTGGGAAACTCATTGCTATCCAGAACTTCCATGACGGATAAATATTTCGGTAGCTCTCCAATCACTTTATGCTACTAAGAACCTATTTGAATATTGAAAATTTTTGTTTTTTTTGATTTGCATGAACATTACATACCTACAAATGGCTTCGTCTGCCGAAGTAGATGTAGTGGACTGTTTGTCCGAATTTAAGTGCAACGGGGGATCCTCTATATTTGCTGCGCATGCGATCTATCACGCTTAAATTTTAAATTTAGTACCAATAAGAATCACTTTAACATGTTTTACTTCTTATAAGAACAAAAAACACGCACACTTGCACAAATAAAAATTATAACATTAATGGTAGTTAAATTCCGAATTTAGCGCGGCTACTCTTGCGCAGTACCGCAGTGATTTTGTATTCACTTCGATGGTCACTTGAACGCGTCCACTGTGTTGCGTGTACTGCAATGGTCATTTTTGTTTTATTTGCATTAGACCGTCTGCTGACTTCTGCATTGAAGCACAGTTTGTATCCTCATTATTTAAACGTTTTGCTAAATTTGTTGCACGAAGACGGGCTACGTGTTTTATTGTGTCTCGCAATGGCGTGGTCATTTTGCATGACAAGCGCCAGAACAGCGTTCAATGCGCGGTGTTACTGTGTCACGCGTATTACACATTTTCTTTGTAACGCGCTTCGCTGAGGGTTGCGGTCGAACCGGCATTTGCATCAATTAAATGCTCTTGCCTGCAATCAAGTGAGCATTGATGAAGGTCACTTATTTTGTAATTACCCCAATAGGCCAGTGAATACAAAAAGGAAAAGCGACGCCACAACGCAGTTACGAGATCACAATTGCAATATTATTGTTGTTGTCGTTGCTGTTGTTTCTGATGTTGTTATTATTATTATTATTGTTGTTGTTGTTGTTGCGGTTAAATTGTATGAAAATGATAGCGGTAGTCTGGGGAACGCTTTTCACAAACGTGTTTGCTGCAATCATATCAATAAATACGATATGCAGCAACGGGCAAGTATGCGCGTACGTGTGTGCGTTGCCGCAAGCGGTTGTTCATGTGAATTGAATTCTGCTGCGATCAGCTGTGTAGCGCGGTGCTGGATAGCATTACGTTATCATTTGCTGCTTCACATGCTGATTTTGCTGGTGTTCCTCTACGTAATGTTATTGTTATATAAACGAGTACCAGCCATAGTACAAATTCGCCTGCATCTGATTCTATTCATTCTTCTGATAATGAATGAGCTGTATGTGCAGAGGCAGTGCGGCTTTTTTTCTTCTTTTTCTCCTTTACTATGCATTTATAAATTTTTTTATTTTTACTTTTCTTTTTAATATGTATGTCGGTGTATGCCGGTGTTGTATTATAAAATCTAGCTGCGATTTTTTTATTATATGTTATAATATTTTGTTTTTTTTTGTTATATAAAACATTTATTTACATTTTATTTTATTTTTTTTCATAATTATTTCGTTGCTGTTATGTGTTTTTCCCTTTTCGCTATTATTACTATATTTTTATATTTGAGCATTGTTATTGTGATCACTCATCAACCGAGAGTGAACGCAATTCTACAGAACCCCGTGCGCCAATGCGTTT
>JXOS01016832.1:0-10251 GCA_001015075.1 Cirrula hians
TAAATATTATATAAACACATATTTCAAAAGCAATTGCGAGAGCAATCGAAATTCTTGACAAATGTTTGAATTGCAATTTGGTATACTGGGCTAGATCTGAGAATTGCTTAAATTTGAGGGCTGGATTAAAGGATTTATAAAATTTTGTAAAAAGTTGAACAACAAAACACAAATAGGAATACTCTACTAATAACTGATCACAAATTTGTTAACGGTACCTGTGGTAATAAGGAAATCCTTGTGGCATGTGCAATTCGATTGGCATTGTAGTTGGGTTTAGATTGTGTGAGTGTGATTGGTGATGATGAGTATGATTGTGATGATGATGAGCACTAAAGTGTTGGGAGTGATGGTGTTGTGCAACAGCTGCAACATTCTGCACATGTGCTGCAGCCGCTGCGACAAAATCGGCATCAGCGCCGGTAGTGGCCATAGCATGATGTCCTAACACTGCCGCCCATGATGAGGACACAAAACCAGTACTATGATGATCCATAGTAACCAAATTTGAATATTTCACTTCTCACAATTATTATTCATTAGATCTTACTCAAGAAATTTTCGATTTTAATTAATTTTTACATGCACTACACACCATATAATGAATGGTAATAAAATTAATTTATTGATAATTTTCATATATAAAGCATCTATGATGATTAACATTACTTATTGCCTTCAATTTCGTTTGAAAATATGTTACTTCATTTATGTTAGCACATATATAAGGTTTTCATTTCTTGTATTTCTTGTGGAACAAATAATATTAATAGATAGACGAAAAAAAAACCGACGGTTAAAAATACAAATGAAATGAAATTCTCACAACGCCGAATTATTATTAAATATAATATTTTTTAACTTCGTATAAGCCATTTCCATAATACAATGCTGCTTTTGTGCATTTTGCACTTTGTGTCTATTGGTTCAATTCCGCGTTTACATCTGAACGTTACGAACATTTGCGATAAACTATTAATGCGCATTGTGCAGCATGGATGCCTCCTTTCGATGAAACAGAATATTTTGATTTACCAACTGATGCTTTTCCATCGGAAGCAACAACAATACCGTTGAACATTGCATTCGGAGCCACTGAGCTACAAACAAAGAAAAACTTAAATTTTTAGCAAGAGTTGCTGCAAATTTGAGCAAGTATATTGAAACAGCAAGAAGCAAGTTTTGCGATTTTATATAAAGACACGAAGGCAGGTAAAATAAAATATATTTTGATATTTTGATATCAGTGGGTTCGTAAAAAAAAATAGCTATACGAACGTTTGCAGTATACGTATCCTCATACTTCTGAGAACACTGTATATTCGTAAAATTAGTGACAACATGATTTTGTATTAGAAGATAAACCAATAAGTATATGTGCCTATGATCAGCTCACCTGCCTGAATGTCTGTATACTTATTAAGTTGATAATTTATTTTTTTATTAACACTTAAATTCGATTGCCAATTGTGATAAATTTCGGGAGTTGATAAATGAATGTTGAAAATATTGGAAAAATAGAAAATTTAAGAAGTGCAATGCAACTTTAAATTGTTTGGTCCAATACTCTTAAAATAGTAATGCTTTTAAGGTTAATCCAATAAATTAATCCATTATTCATTTAGAAACTTAATTTTCCTGTAATTGATACCTTGAACTTATTGCATTATACTTACTTAGACCGATAGTGTGATACACGCACTTTGAAATATTTTAGGAACTATTAGTCTGAATATTCGCATTATGGAATATTAATGTTTTTGTAGAATTTCACATCACAAACTTTAATTTTTACCAAAACACCCAATTTTACTCGAATGTTGTAAAGTCGAATGTTGACAAGTAACTTATATGAAAATCAAAGCAAATACGATATTCATGGGACTCAACAATTCACTCATTGAGTATATCCCAATTTTTAACTAATATTTGTAGGTTTTGGAAACACTTATTTAAATTTATGAATTTTACTATAATTTACTCTTATATGCAAAACTATACTATATTATACTACACAATATAATATTCTGTAGTAGAATATACTTTGTATGCTAGATTATACTATGACCCACTATACTATACATTACTTACATTACACTATATTATAGCTATATTAGCAGAAAATCCTCTTTTGGGTTATAAAGGCATATTTAGAATACCTCTAACTTTTACCGGATCTTGATCATTTCAGGCACTGAAATTGATAAAATCAGTTGCATCTTGAATCACATTTTATAGAAAACTGTTCGATCATGTGTCTTATTAGCTCTTAAACTGCGTATTTGGTATACAAGTGGTACTTCTTCTTTACCTGTTCTCGGTAATTTTCAGGTTATACCAATATCATATAATTTTTAAATTTCAGCGAAAATTGTTCATACGTAGTACTACTTTATCGTAAAACACTTAATTTCGACCACATAGGTGCACTGGAGATACCCGAAATACATACATATTTTGAAGGTTTCCGATCACTTGTTCAAGAGTCTACAAGCGACCAAAATCACAAATACACATAGTGAAGCAAATTGCGGAAGAGGGTATATTGGGTAAGAGAAGCGCTAAGGGTTCCAACGAATACTGCCTGATCGTAACTTTCGATGAAGTTGCATATTACCTGAGAAAAGTCATCTCAGAATATCGAAATAGGACCTAAGAGGACTATTAGATATCTCACAAGCACCGGAGCAGAAAAGTATGAAATGACACGTGGCATCCCACACGGCTTGGTATTAGCCCAGTGCTATGGAACGCAATGTACGACGATATTCTCCATGCCTTTATGCCTTTATCTCCTAGTGCTACAATTATTGGCTTGGTGGATGAAATTGCAATGGTAGTTACAGAAAATAAATTTTATGTTGCTGAAACAAACAAAGCGTCAAAGATTATAAAGAATTTGATCAAAGAGATGAATCTCTATATGGCAGAAAAAAAGTCTGAGGTTGTACTCATCTGCAGTAGAAAGTATTGAGAAGTAGCCAGAATCTTAGTTGGAGAACACACAATAAACTGGAAGCCATACTTAAAATATTTTGGGATAATAATAGATGCCCATTTTAGCTGCAAATAGCACTTGAAGTATGTGAGCAGCAAAGTAGCCAAAGCATCGAGTGCACTGTCACGCATCATGTCCAGTTTCAATAGTCCGAAACATATTACTAGGACTGGTAGCCATAGTAGTAACATCCATCATTCTTTACGCTATGCCAGTCTGGATAACTGCGCTTAAATTTAAGTTGTACCGCAGAGAATTTAGGCCAGTACATAGAAAAACAGCTCTTTTAATTTTGAGAGCCTTCGTTACAGTTTCAGAAAAAGCAGCGCTATCCATTGGAGCTTCTAGCTAAAAAGCACGAAATAATTATGTAGGTAATAGTGAAGTGTATGATGTTGAAAAAATCATTCAAGTATAGCAAGACAGATGGTCAATGACCTATAAGCAACAAAAACAGGTTATCGATATCCAAAATTGAATCAATGACCTGCGTAGAACAAAGGCGACGTGACCGTGATCGTAGACAGCATACCGAGGCGCATCCACTCGACTTAAATCTTCCCAACGATAGGCCGTTCGGTAAACAGTATTAAAAGAAGTGTCAGTTTTCGAGGTAAAACCTCCGTAGGTCTTCCTTAGAATAGGAGATGTTTTTGTGGTCGATCTCGCAAAATAATGCTAAGAAGCGCTCCCGGAGCGTTCGCTATTTCTGTGGATATGAGTTCCAAATTGAGGCTTTTCAAGTTTTCACCTCACTAAAAAAAAAAAAACACCAAATGCGAGATTCCATCCTGAAATGGTAGCGGAATTGGGACATCTCCCTCAACGGTCGATGGACCCATGAGCATATACCACACTTGAATATAAAAATGCCCAAGAAATAATCAGTCCGTTACAATCAGTAAAAGCCCATAAACCAGTGAATGAATTTTCCCTTATCGCTTAATGTTTGGTAAACTAATTGAAATTTAATCAGTACCTTCTCAAGTTTTGGAATGAATTGAAAAATATAAGTTTAGCCTACATACCGAGACAGAGTCCATAGTGGTATAGGATTGCCATGGTTTCTGGAATAAGACTTGTTTGCCAAAAATTCGTGTTTCAGCAAGATAATGGTCCAAAACGTGCAGCCAAAATGTGTAAGGAGTATAAAGATAGCCAGAATTTCTCTGGGATATGCGAAATTATGAAATGGCCACCACAGTCACCTGACCACAATCACATAGAGCTACTGTGGGATGAATTGGACAGAAAGGTAATAACGACTTAACCAACATCTAAGGATGATCTTTAAAACAACCTACAGGAAGCAGGAAATCAGATCACTTGAGGAACTTTGAAGGAATTTATTTATAGGATGCCAAGACTAAGTCTTGAAATTATTCGAAAAGAAACTGGTCACATTGATAAGTCGAACATTTGAAATATAAATCTTCTAGGATAAAAATATTTATAGAAATAGTTTAACTTAAGAATAAATAATCAAATAAGTTATGGCCTTATGAAATTAGTACAACAAGGTGCGCAAATACTTTCGACCAGTAGTGTTTATTATAAAAGTAGTCAGAATATTGTATTCTAAACCTTTTTTTCCCTTTTTTTTACACGTTTCTAATGAAATTTGTAAAGTATATATTAGTTTTGACGGTACGTATGTCCAACCTAGAACGAGCGATCGGAGATCTATCAAAATATAAACCGATATGATCAGCATCACCAAGCATCATCAAGAAGGCATTGAGCTAGACTTACGAAATTTAGCACACTGCATTTTAGGGAAAAATGTTAGATCAAAGTTTGAATTCACCTCTTTACTCAAAATTAGGCCCTTAACTCTACTGGAGACGTTAGAGATGGTATTTGGTAATGCAATTTAATTTTTAGGTGGATTTAACATAGCATCTAAGTGGATTCTGAAAATATTCGTGTTTGAATCACAATAAGAGATATCCAGTATACCTATATGGTTTCAATGTGGAATAACCCACAGTTATCTTTTAAATTTTATAAATTTTCTGAATTAAGTGAACATAAATATTCAGTAATTCAGTGTTCCAATAATGAGCAAGATTAGTTGGAATTCAGATGAACCTCCAGTACACCTATGGGGTCCCAAAAGAGGGTTTTAAGCAAATTTAGTTTATTTTTATTAATCAAATGCAACCAAATTTAAGTATTGAGTAATCATAATTATGATCAATGAGTGTATCAAAAATGAGCAAGTTTGGATTAAAATCAGAGATACTTTCAGTACACCTATGTGGTTTAAGGTAAATTTGACCAGAAGAATTAATCGCGTTCAACGAAATTTATTGAGTAATTATAATTATAATCAATGTGTGTACCAAAAATTGACATGATGGGATGATACTTAGAGATACATCCAATACATGTATGTTTTCCGAAAAGAGGGCTCTGAGCAAATTTAAAATGAATTTTTTAAATGGAATGGAAGAGACGTGTATCTCTCTGTTAGCCTACTATAACATTCTTACTTGTTCTTATTGTACTTTCTTTGCGATCTATCAAATAACCAAACAATTAAAAAATGGGATGGTTTTAGTTACAATAGCAACAAAGGATAGATACACACCTTTGAGTAAAGATATATAAATGGGTTTCTTCGATATAGAACTATTATTAGATTTCGGCTAATTCATTCATGATTTTTATTTATTTATAATTAATATATATTGATTTGTTTATATTTCAACTATGCATGTTCATGTGTTTTGTATTTATCGAAAATGTAGATCCAAAACAGGGAAGCATTTAAGTCTTCTTGTTGTTGAAATCTTATCCAAAAAGTTCTAGCTTTCTTCGTTCCTTATAAGACAGGGCCCATTTGTAATATTTCTCAATATCTTTCTCTGATAGCGCTACTGAATCTTGATATTCGAGTTGGTTGCAATACCGCACAATTGTATACCGTAGGTCCATACAGGTTGAAATATGGGCATGTACCTTATTTTCTACACTCATTTGCAACTTAAATTTAAGAAATAAAATGATCTTTGACATTTTTCACATGTGTAAGAGCTATTTTACAATATTTAACATTATATAAACAGATTCAAGAATGAAAATTTAAATAAAGCAAGAAAAAACTAATGTAACAACCATTACTTTATGGATGAACAATTTGGGTAAAGCCTTAGAAACAGAATACTAACATCTGGATGGCGTATAGGTGAACATATTTTATTCGCACAGTTCACTCCGCTATGCTCAAATTCACAGCGAGCACAGTATGCTCCCTCTAGAAGTGTTTGGTGGGTACGAATTCATGAGTTCAAGATAGCCTATCGCTTGGAGTACTTTAGGCAATTGGTCAACTTCACATTACCTCACTTGATACACTACTGATTCACAGCAATTACCCTGGTTCAATCGAAAGGCGTGAGGTGGTAAAATAAAACATTAAAATGAGGGACGTGGACTTCATTTCTTATTAATATAGCAACGGAATATTCTGTTGACTCCGACTTGACCGAGTAAAATGCTCTGTTAAAGAAAATCCATATTGATTTTCGGTATTGGAATGAACTTGATGATATCTATTCGTGAGTAAATGCGAATATATGGCATGTACAACAGTTTTGAGACAGCTCCCATTTGGGCATTGTCTTAAAATGGGACTTATTGAGGAAATTTTTTCGTAATTTTACAAGTTATTTCAAAGCGAATCTAAGATAAAGGAAATGATTTTAGAATCTAGTATTCGATATCTATCCGAGGGTATTGTCAATGAATGGTATAATGGTTAGATTTTGATCAACTGCCATTTGGTCATTCGGTGTAATCGGACCTCTTCCTGTAATTTTAAAATTCTTATTTATTTTATTATTTATTATTTATGAACGGATCTAAGATGAGACCAATCTTTTTCAAATAAATTATTTGAAAGGCATCCAACGGTATATGCCAGTATATGGCACAACGCAGTGCTCTTGTAAAGCGACTTCTTTAACCTGAGCCCTAAAAGTGGATAGACATAATAGTCGGTCAAAACCAAGGTAACAATACCCATCAGTTAATAATTTTAAAGAATCAAGAAAATTTTGCAGCAATAAAAAATAAGAGTAACTTCCGAAAAGGTGAATTATTAAAGTAAAACCACAAGTAAAACGCTTGTGAGTTGCATCCGATGTCATTGGACTGAACGAGTATTATGGAAATAACGTAAAGTTACCTAAATAGCTGGTCATGAAATACTTGACTATTATCGGTAGTACACGTTTTGAGATACGTTCCTGAACTTTTGGTACGATGTTGTTCAAACTGTTTTATGTTATGGTAGTATCCATAAATCGGTGCATACTAAATTTCAGCTCAAGGCAATGAAACATCCGGCATTTTTTCCGAATTCCCTGAAATTGGGAGTAAATGTTCTACGGAATATACTTTAAATTATGAGCTGACTTCATCCAATCGTGAACTTGAATCGAATTGTTACAAAATGTATTCATAAACAAAATTTCATTATTCTACCTCAAAAAATAGTGAGGATATTATGTGAAATAATCATTTCCTACTTAATGTTTCCTGGGGACACATTCACAGTATATTCATATTCATAGAACAAATAAGATCTGTATAATCCCCATCAGTCATTCAATTCAAAAAAGGATACACTCATTATTATTTACTAGTAGAATTATGGACAAATTTCGGCCTTATCATACAATAATATGACAATAACTTAAAAAGTCTCAAAAACAACATGCGATGAAATATCTGGCATTTAAGCTAACTTCCGTTGACGAAGGGCCTTAACGGTTATTTCCGGGAGTATGGGGGGGCACCCGAAGCTATGGACCAACTTTGATCAAATTGCACGGTGTTATGGCATTAATGTATAAATGCTTCCATACAAAATTTCCATACCCAAAATTTTGACATTCGGGTTGTCAACATATTTTGTAAAAGACCAGATCAAGTATGCGAACGGGCTAAATCCATCCATAATTGCGTGTACCTCCCGTGGGTCGATTGCTTCCGATTTAACGGAAATCAGTAGAAAAGCCAGGTATTGCATTGCATGCTTCCGAAGTTTGGTATGGGAAAATTTGGGTCTTGGGAAAAATATTGTATATTATAATTTCAGCAAAATTGGTCAATAATTTTGGTTAAGTCCCATAGAAAATTTACTCCCGATTTCACGGAAATAAGCAAAAAGGCAGGCATTTCATTGATAATAAAATGGGGCATGGAAGCTGTTTTGGGTCATTGCCTTGACATTCTAAAATTTAAGCAAAATCGGGCAATAACTTCGAGGAGCGCCTATAGGATCATTATATCGGAGTTCAGAACATGCTAGTGAAATTATTTTTAATGCATATTTGGGTCATTGCTTTCTTATTGAACAATTTGAACATTATTTTTCTATAATAACCACTAGTTCCCATAGAACGAATATTCCCGATTTTACGGCAATTAGCATATAAGACAGGTGTCTGATTGCATGGTGCTAAAATAAGTTATATATGCATTTTAAAATTAGGTCCACTGTTTCATCGCATTGTATCGACATTTATTATGGAAGCATTATTCCAATATAGCACTAATAACGGAAGTTAATTGTAATACCAGGTAATTTATCACATACTATTGATATTTGTTACTAAACGTTTTTACGTCATTGTCATAACATTCAAAAATATAAGGGAAATCGGTCTATAACTTTGGATTCGAGTACATACGACTTGTTTCGGAAGTTACTGAAATTTGTTTGTTATAAGTATATCCGTCAGTCATATAGGATTGGTGACATTATTTGTTTGTGCAAAGTATGTAATGCATAGAAGTAATCGTTTCCGACTATATTTTTCATGGATGCATACGCACAGAATCGAAAAAAAAATCGATGTCCGTCTGTCTGTGGAGTAGTTTTTGAAATAGTTTAATGAAATATGGTTTGTGAACATATTTTGTAAAAAGTAAGGTCAAATTCGTGAACGGGCAAAATGGATTCATAGCTTCGGGTTCCTGCCATAGAACTTCAACTGCGGAAATGAGTAAATATGGCAAACGTTTAACTGCATTCTACTGAAATTTGCTACTGAACCATCTGTGAGTGATTTCGTGAAGCTCCCATACACTGTTTACTCCCGATTTTATGGAAATCAGTGAAATAGCCTGGCGTTTCGTTGCATTCTGATATGGAATCCTGTGTGCCATGTGTAACCATTACACTGTAAAATTTATTCAAAATCGATCAACAATTTCGGGTACCTCCCAGAGAACGTTTACCTTCGATTTCATGGAAATTAATAATATAGCTAGGCGACCATCGGAGCAGAATTGTTTTAATTATTTTCAACTAGATCAAGATCGGTGCAGAATTTCGGGTACCTCCTATAGAATGTTTACTCCCGATTTCAAGCAAATAAGCCTTTAAGCCAAATATTTTATCGTATTACATTGAAATTTGGTATGGTACTATATTTGGGCCATTGCCAGAACACTATGACAAAATCGGTCCATAACCGATTGAAATTTGGTATGGTACTATATTTGGGCCATTGCCAGAACACTATGGCAAAATCGGTCCATAACTTTCATAGAATGTATATTCCCGATTGAATGACTGATGGGTATTATGTAGTCGATCTTGACGGTGTATTACCTTAATATTGTTTTTTATGATCTTCTGAATTGAATGACTGATAGGTGTGTTATGTAGCCGACTATTACATCGCTCTTGTTATACACACCGTCAAAGAAATTGGCAAAGTGAAAATTAGTTTTGGTTATACGTTTGTAATACCCTTTCAAACTATTTACCAGTATGTTCAGCATCATCATAGGATTCGATATAGCGATGTCTGTTCGTCCGTTTATTTGGCCGTCATCAAGAATGTTAGATCAAAGTTTGAACGTGGTCCCGAAGCAACCAATATTCCGAGTACTTCTACACCATATCCTTATTCAGAATTGGGACCTAAGGGCATTAAGAGTTGATACTTTGTCATACAATTTCGTAATAAGAAGAATTATCATAGCATCCAATCGAGTTACAAAAATGTGTAGGATTGAACGAAAATTTGACCTCCAGTTGACCCATATGAGGGTTTTAACACTAGATTTACGGAAAAAATTTATTGCCTTTTTTTCTGAAACCCGTCAAATTGACGGGTATCTTAAAAAGTGATTTTTTGTCTTTTTTTGTCAAAAAGTGTAAATTTCTTGCTAGAATTTATAATTTTNAGTGATTTTTTGTCTTTTTTTGTCAAAAAGTGTAAATTTCTTGC
>JXOS01016840.1:0-18315 GCA_001015075.1 Cirrula hians
AACCAATCGGTGGCAAACATTTCAACCTTATGTAGGCAATCAAGGGAAACCCATTTTTATAGTAGTCTTATTTTTAAAAACTTATTGTGGGCCGTACACAAGCAAACCTGGATTCAGAAATGCACTCCTATAAATAAAAACAACCAGAAAATTAAAATATATACTTGTAATAAATAATAATTGAATACTTGATTTAATTAAAATGCATTTTAATTTTAAAGGAAGGCAATTAATAATAATATTGAAATACTAAATTAATTTCTATTCTTAAGTAATAATCCCAAAACATCGTGTATATTTGTACTGCATATTTTGATATTCATATTTCCGGCTTTCATTCANTACACTTGCATTACACTTTCGTAGAGGATTCTGCCTGTGTACTTTACACCCGCTGCACAGCTGATTTGCTCCATCACTAAGTTGGAAGTTACAGGATGACGAATCAGTTTATCTGCCCCTTTTGGAATGACAAAACTTCTTCAGCTCGTCTCCAAACATCCCGAAACATTATGTGTTTCTAAGATACCAATCTCAGGGATAATTGGCATAAAGGTGATCCCTATATGGAGAGCGGAAAGGTGCAAAAACCAAATATTTTGGTGATCGATTTCCTTCGGATCTTTGCCAGGATTTAGTGAACGTGAAAATCTCGGTGATGGAAGATTAGTGGATCTGAAGCCATACTGATAAAATCGGATCAATTTCTTCCAAAATGGCGTCAGTACTTGTGACCCCACACTTAACAGGTTATTGAAGGTGATATTGAATCCCACGACATTTGCTGCAATATTTGTGATTCCTTTTTTTTTATGTAGGGCAGTCCATACTAAGAGCTTTGCAAAGCTCTGCTGGGAAGCTTTTACATCCAGCAGCATTGTTGTGCTTCACCCATTACATATCAATCATCAATTTTTAACAGTCAGGTATCACCAACACCAGGTAGACACTGGGATTTTCACACTAGGATTTTCATAAATAATTTGAAACTAATAATTTATGACACCTTAAACTACTCAAACCTTATTTCAAGTATATTCACCGTATGTCTACTTTTCTAAGTATTTACACAACTTGGTTATTGCTAATATTGCTGGGCAATTGTTTACTCAAATACTTACATTACTCTTAGACAAATTGGATTGGATATCCTGGTAACGAGGTACCATCTGGAAACACATTTTGATAAACCAATCCCACTTGTGTTTTATACGTGAAATAAACTGTAGTAAGCTAATAATAAATATTACAAATTATAAATATAATAAGATTGTTTTGTAAGAATCTTATTTCATGCAATACGCCTTCTATTTAAACCAAATTCGTCGAAGCGAACTTTTAGGATATTCTTCATACAGTTTTAAGCATCAACAGCTCAGCGGATTTAAGCCAAACATTGAATATTTTTAAAATGGTGATATGGGGAGTAATCGTTCTATTGGGGGTAGGTATCAAGGGATGAATGAACCATATGATGCTATAATTCTGCAAAAAAATTCAAATTCCATGAAATCGGAAGTGAACGTTCTTTGGAAGTTCCTAGAAGTTATGAATCGATTTTGATAAAATTTGATTGTCGTAACCAAGCCTTAAAAATTCTTCCAGACCATAATTTAGTGGCATGCATACAATATTATTGCTATATAACTGATTTCCGTGAAAACGGAGATAAACGTCCACTATAAGTTTACGGAAATTATGTACCGATTTAAACTTTTAACAAACTTGTTTCGCCTATCAAATTTCTTCGCTCTTGGTCAAAAATTACTCAAGTAATAATACTGGCAAACAGACGGACATTGGTATTTAGCCTTATTTTTTGATTCAATACATATGTCTCCAATAAACATAGGATCGGAAACGATTATTTCTGTGTATTGCATACATTCCCCAATTTCATAACGATTGTGGACTCACTGTCACTTCAACATGAACAATTCATACTACATCGAAATAATGTCACTGTTGTAACCATAACAAGACTAAATGCAGCTATTTCTTCAATGCAGCTGCAAAATAATTTACCAAAGCGAATACTTTACCAAGCACCTTCACCAGGTTCATCAAATGTCAACCAGGAACGGTGGCTGTCGAGCCGTAGTGAAGGCAAGCGAAGGACAGATGATGAGATGTTGAAACTGAAAAGGTTCACATGAAATCTTTGGAAAAATTTCATTGAGCAAGAAGTACCCAATTTATTTTTGCAGCTTAAATTTAATACATGATACAGACACAATGGCGAAATATCAACTCGTCATCCCACCTAAATGTGTCAAAGCTATCTAGGCGAGTATGATGAAGAATACTTTGATCTGTGTTGGTGTGTGGGAATATCAGTACTTCGAAATATCCAGTAACACTTGCGAGTCCAACCACTTCGCATTCAAAGGGTACACTATCACAGATCATGATTCCCAAAATAGTCAGGACTATTTTGATGGCAACAGCAGAACATGGAAAATATTCAATGACATGTTCGGGCAGGAGCTAAATAAGAAGAAATCCTTAGTGCAATAGACACATTTATACAACCTTAGATCGGAGAACTATATGGAGTGAAGTTTTTCCACAATCACACAAAAGAATGATTGTTTGCCGTCCGCAACCTTGGTGTACATTTAGATAATTGGAATGCCATTATCTTGCAAATCTAGCAACCACAAGTATTTGTTGAAACACGTGAAAAATACGAGCCGTCTCACAAACAGGCTGGAAATCTAAGGTGAATTTAATCTTAAGGTGAATTTAATACCTTCATAGAAATTCGATTCCATATTTGGATGCAGTGGGATGCAAATCTCCGCATCCAAGTTGAACAACAACAGATCCATAACCCTTTCGAGGAACACAAGGGCAATGGGTATTGTAAATGCTAAGGAGCATAAAGTGAAAGTATATGCGTGACAAGCACCATTCAAAGGGTCGGTGCTTTGTAAACAATATAATAGTTGGTCTTCCGCGGAACTGCATGGACTTTTAATCGCAGTTTTCTGCATTATTCCAACTACCAACTACATCCGGCTTATTATAGACATCCAATGTGAAAATGGACTTTAATGCCCTGCACTGATTTTGACAGAACGGCGTGTGGTGGTATTCCCTCTGAAAAAAATCACCCAACAGCTAGACATAACAGGTATATGCAGCCAACTAACCACAACCGAAAGAAGACTCAACTTTAAACTTTAATCTAGCCACACTACGTTCAGAACCTACTTAAAAGACTTCACTCGATAAAATAAACGGATTATCAACGTTAAAATCGATATAATCGATACAAAACCATCGAGTATTCCAAGGATCATTCCATTATCTCTATCGAAGCTTATCTTCCCCAACAATTTATCTTGCTTATTGCAGCCAACCTTTTTTTCAACTGAGGGCTATTGGACGATTTGGACGCACACTATTAAGTTGGTTGTCCGTAGAACAGTAGGTGGAGTCCAAATACATCTCAACGTGGGCACGGACTCACGTAGTTTGACTCAGCAACCAAATAGTTCAGTTCTAGAACATTGTGAAAAATATGACAGTAATCAATTCACTATTTTCTTGCCATTTTAACTCAAACAAGAGCTTAGTGAATCCGAACAGACAGCCATACAGAAGTTCCTTCGCTTAGATATGCATGTTCGAAGAAAATCATCACAAATTATTGCATACAAAAAATAGATGAAAAAGTATGAATCACTTAATCACATGGAACAAGGCAAGCAATAGAACACGTCCAACCGGTATTACTTTGATCCGCAACACTGCGTGCTCAAACCTGAAGGCAGTAACACTTAATTAGCAGTACTTAAGGATTCCATCTTTGAAGATGATATCGAAATTGCGCATACGATATAAAAGAACCTGTTTTCAATGCTGGTACGTTTTCGACTACATTTATTTGCGTTCACCGTAGATATGCATAAGTTGTTATGTCATATTAATTTTTAGGACCAAGATAATTAGTACCAATTTATAATTTACATAGTGGAAAAACTATCGGAACTGTTTAAGAACTTAACTCAGAATACAGTTACGAACAAATAACCAGTAATCCCTACTTGCAATCTCTTATGTTGACGTTAAGATAATTAGTACCAATTTATAATTTACATAGTGGAAAAACTATCGGAACTGTTTAAGAACTTAACTCAGAATACAGTTACGAACAAATAACCAGTAATCCCTACTTGCAATCTCTTATGTTGACGTTAAGATAATTAGTACCAATTTATAATTTACATAGTGGAAAAACTATCGGAACTGTTTAAGAACTTAACTCAGAATACAGTTACGAACAAATAACCAGTAATCCCTACTTGCAATCTCTTATGTTGACGTTAAGATAATTAGTACCAATTTATAATTTACATAGTGGAAAAACTATCGGAACTGTTTAAGAACTTAACTCAGAATACAGTTACGAACAAATAACCAGTAATCCCTACTTGCAATCTCTTATGTTGACGTTAAGATAATTAGTACCAATTTATAATTTACATAGTGGAAAAACTATCGGAACTGTTTAAGAACTTAACTCAGAATACAGTTACGAACAAATAACCAGTAATCCCTACTTGCAATCTCTTATGTTGACGTTAAGATAATTAGTACCAATTTATAATTTACATAGTGGAAAAACTATCGGAACTGTTTAAGAACTTAACTCAGAATACAGTTACGAACAAATAACCAGTAATCCCTACTTGCAATCTCTTATGTTGACGAGAGACATCTTTCTTGAAAAGGTCATCTCATAATTTTTTAGATTTTGAAGATCAAAAAGCGCTTGTTTCAATGCATGTAAGGAAAGAAGAAGGTATCATAACTTTAGGATTCCCTCGGCTCCCGGCCTGAACGTGGGGAAGTTAATAAGCGCACTGGTACTTGACAAACTTGGTATCACGTTAGGTAAAATGTTCATGAAAGAATTATGGAACTTAGATTTGCAAACAGCCTTACTGTTAGAGCTTCATAACAAGTAAGCTCAATTATCAATGAACCCTTCACCATATAGTAAATGCAAAAAACTGTGTCAAGAACTTAGTGTAGACAAGCATAAATGTATGCACATGAATCACATGTACATATTTTCAGACGTGAGTGCGAGGGCATACGCTGCAGTAGCATACATTAGTGCCATTGATGAGCACGGTTACATTAAGGCGCGGCTATCGTTTTCCAAATCCAAACATGCACCAAACTTACTAGGCATCCAAAATTTCAGTAATTCGCTACAAATCTGAACATGAAACACAAAGACACTCTTCAAATTAATGGAATCGTCAATCATATTATCTTAAGATGAATGACCTGATCCCATTCAACAAATAACCCAATTTCATATTTTTTCCAACTCCCTTATTGTCTGAAAGTAGACAAACAAAATTAGGATGCATCGTAGCAAAGGAATAATATAATGCAATTCGGTTGATAAGTCACCACATTAATTTCCAACATTCACGACGAATTATTACCTTTATGGTAAAAATAAGGAGGAATGCTAGCAGGCCAAAAAAGCAACGGATTCTAATTGATGACACAGCTTCGCGCACTCATTAAGGCACAGCCTCAGGAGATGTGATATGCCTTTGAACTAATTGTGTAAAGGATGTTTTAAAGCAATGCTTTTGAGAAGCTATGAATGAGCTGGTAAATACATAAGTTTCAAGAACCAACTAACTCAATGCGCTTGCATCTTCTCTTAACGGTGTTGATATCATCAGAGTATAGGGAATGCTTCACAATTCTCTCTGAATGAATATAAAACAGCTCATCCTTGTACCACGGTGAGATCCACTACCGAAATGATACCTTAATAACTATCACCATCTTAAGCATATATGTGCGGGCTCATTGGGTATTCCATCAAAAATTTGCCAAAAACTGTGGCTGCACCGGGTAAATGTCCTGGCTCATGGACCTGGCCATGGATGTAATACCAGGTGAAGGTGGGGTTATACGAGTGGACAATGCGAAAACAGCCAACAATATTATACCCGGAGCTGTAACCAGCTTAGCAACATTCCCAGTTATGGAACATGCAATTGGCTCTGAAAATGAGATCAAACTTCCTCCAATCGAAAAAACTTATGGCAAACCAACCACAGACTATGACACAGAAATCGTAACTTATTAACAATAAGGCAAAATAGGAAAACTACCCTAAGAAAATATGTGAAAATATGCTAGAAATATATTTAATTGGATCGACTTTGAGGATAAAGGTAAACATGACCTTGGCACACTAAAAAGGCTTCATTTTGTAAAAATTGGGCTTAAATTTTCACATTCCATCACACACCCAGAGGTGCTAAATATTTCATCTGGAACATGCTCAACAAGGAACAATGAAAAACAACAGTTGACACATCCACACAAGCAGTAACAAGGGAACAACTGACATGGAAAACAAAAGAGCAACAACGACAATTAAAAATGGATTCACTCCATCTTCATCACTTCATAATAAAAAGTCTTGGTCAACCACTTTCTCTGTACGATGGTATTTCCTATAACGCAGAAATGGACATTAAAACACTGCACAATAACCTCCAACACCATCAATAGAAGAATTTGGATCTACACTTGATACCCATCCCACAGAGAAATGATTCGAGTTATCGGAAATAATTGATACTCTTTAGGTTTAATGGTTGCTTTTGGATGATGAAAGCTGGCACATTCTTTAATATGTTTAACGGCTTGATTTACGACAAATTGACATAATTTCCTTTATCAATTAAATGCAATATAAACCAAAGTTTCTCGGAAAAGTAATTTAATTTTTAAGTTCATGCTTATGTCTGTGTGTGAAATTTTAATTTCTGACAAAGCAGGCACTGTGGGAATGAGCATTTTTACAGAAAGTTTTGGCAAATAAGTAATAAAAGTCAATAACAAATAAATATATATGCAAAATGTTTTACTTAAAAATGAATTATTCAAAAAACAATTACTTGAATGCATCATTACCAAACTTTAAAGCAAAACAGACCTTAAAGAATGAATAGTATTCAGAAAACATTTAGTTGAATACATCATATCCAAACTTTACAGCAACATTGCCCTTTGGTTACGCTGACATTCGGACGCATTCACAACAGGGACAACACCAGACATGACTACCATAGACCAACGTATTAGGGCGCTGACCGCTATCTGCCAAGAAAAGCAGAAGTTAATCACAAACTTCAAACTTGCTAGAAGGTGGCTCCGCATTGAAGATAATGATAGTATCCGAAGTAAGATTTAATCTTCACCACTTAACCTTAATAATTCACCAATGACAACTATACCGAAATAATGTCTCTGCTGACAAAAAAGCAAGACTTACTACAGCTTCCATATCACTCCAGCTTAAAATTCATTTACCAAAGCGTAGTCTATATTCCGAAGCTCCTTAAGTGCATTCCATCTTTGTGTGTCAAAGTTATCGAGTTTATTATAAGGAAGAATACTTTGACTTGTTGGAATATCAGTTATTCCAGAAACGTCCAGTTCATAATTCCCAAAATTGTCAGGATTATTTTTGATGGCAACAACAGAACATAGAGACAATTCCATTAAATGTTCAGGCAGGAGTTAAATAGACAAGAAACAATGAGTAAAAAAAAAAAATTAGACTACCTTAAGTTGATGAGCTATATGCGGTAAAGAGAATCCACGAGAAAATGGAGAGTGCTTTTTTGCCCTGTGCAACCTCGTTGTAGATGTAAGTGACTGCGAACAATTATCTTCGTAGTCGATCAATAAAAATTATGTGATCAATTCTATGAGCTATCTCGCAAACAGCCTGGATAACTGCTATCTTTTGGGGTTTTTAATGCACTCATAGGTACATATCCCATCTCTGGAGAGAGTTGGATACAGACCGGGGACCAGAAGTGAAATTCTTGTTCTAAAGTCAAAGGAGCACACATTAACAAAATTAGGATGCATCGTAGGGGGTTTCAGACCGTGCATTACTTGTCTATGATTTGGGAAGAGAATATCAGCTGGTCTACCGAGGAACTGCATGCAGTGTCGAAAATAACATCACACTTTGCTGCGTGATTCTCATCACCCGCTCACTTCCCGTTTTCTAGCCAATCCAATTCACAAACCCTATCAGCACGAGGCAATGCAAAACGTGTTCCTTGGGACTGCAATGGTGAACATTAAGCACAAATATAATAATGCACTCGAATACCATGCACTAACTTTCATGATGGACCAGCTCGTGGAGGAATTAGAGCTAAAAAGTACAACACAACATCTATACCTAATATGTATATGCAGTCAGTTAAATAAAACTCGAGGTTTAATCTTCGTACGAAAAAAAGAACAGATTATCAATCGCGTTATCGTTTCGATACAAAGTCATGAAGAACTCCAAAGGACATACAATTAGCATTTATAGCCAATTGATGGCTATTTGGATTTGATTCAACGTACAACTTAATTGGATCTACAGCATTACGACGGAACTGACAATGCGCAATTCATTGTTGGCTTACCATTCTCACCCCAACAAGATCTTGAATATAGATTGCCAAGTAAAAGTTTATAAACTAATGATTAAACACAATAGGAAGTGCTACTTAATTAAGAGAGGTATTTGCCAATTGTAATTAACTAATAAACAAAACTCTAGATGATGGCTTATAAAGACGCCCTACAATGTGTGGAGCACTCTTTTAAGCACTAATACGGTGTAGACTATAAACCAATGTGTTCAGAGAACTTATTTTTAATATGGAAGGAAAAATTAATCTTTGAAGTACTCTCGTCCAAAATCCTCGCGATCAGGTGCATACATCAACTGCCGTCAGCCTACACCATTACCGCTCGGATCTCATATGTTAAAATGCGATTTCTATGTAGATGACTTCATGACTGGATATAACAATTTAGAAAAGGCTATACAAACACAAAGCTAAATAAAGGAGCTTCAAGGAAGTAGTGGATTCCCATTAAGAAAATTGTGCGGCATCATTCCATTTATTTTGCAAACCATTGACTTGGGTATAAAGATTGTTTCGATCCAAGAAGGGAGATAATACAATATCACAACATGACGACTAACTTGGGTTCCACAAACCAATAAATAGAAATTCCGGCCCGAACAAAAACAAATCAAAAAAAGATCTGGGACTTGTCAAGCATGTTATTACTTAAATATGCATAACAGAATTGCAACTAATAGTAGATATGCATTCTGCCGTTCGTGTTTCATAGCATTACAGTATCTTATTTCAATTATTGAGCACGGTTACCTTAAGGCACGGCCAGTTTGAACCTAATCGAAGTTCGAACCAAGCTGAAAATGCAACCCAAATTGGAGTAATCTGCAGCAAAACTCATAACTCAACACAAAACACACAAAAACTGTCTGGGTAACTGTTGATAAATACAAATTGTGAACTGTTGATACAATCGTATTGTGAGGGGTACAATAAAATGCATCTTCTTATCATATTTTCTTGGCTAACTGAATTGCTTACATTCAAAGTTATACCAACGTTTCGGATAAGCATCAACTCAGTTCCACTGTAAATCCAGCAAACAAGGCTTCTCATGAGTTGTATCCATCGCAATTACTGCAGTCCATCGTGTGATTTTCATTTTCGGAATGCTTAAGTCCATCCAATTTCTAATTTGTTCACCTCCAAAATATTCTGAAACTAGAGCAACAATATCACTACTCATCGAAAAGAAGGTGGAATATAAAGTAATTGATTTTATAGGAGGATTTATAGCATTTATGGTATTACTGCGGAGTAATGCAGGCAGGCCAAAGCAATGGATTATAAACATCAATGCACAATCTCAAGAGATGGTGTATGCCTTTGAACGTATTTGGGATCATTGCAACTGCGTTATTTTGAAGGAAAAATGAAGGACCTGCTGAAGACTACATACGTTCGAATAACCAACAAGTTGATCAAAATTAGTAAAGAAGATGCAAGTGTTATAATATCTTCTTGTACATTTCTATCTTATAACGAAATCAAAAGTGGTTCCGTAGATATCTTCGAAAGCAAAACTAATGCTTTTTTCAGAATATAGGTCACATAGTAGGCTGCCCGAATGACAAAACAGTCAACCTCATGAAAACGAATGAATGGCTCTAATGGCTCAAAATTCACAGAAGAACACCAGACCCTTGGTTTTGCCATAACCGTCCAGACATTGGTCGTCAGCTTTCCGCTTTCCTCCTTCGTGGCGGTGTCCACGCGAAGTGCCTTTTGCTTGTAAGCAACACGTGAAGTTGATGTCGGCATTAAAAGTTCTCAGAAGTTCAGACTCAGACTTTACTATGGGCGTTATCGTCAGCCAACAATTATGCAATACTTGTTCCTAGTGCACATCGAGTAGTCTCATTGACGGCAAATGCTAATAATTAACAACGAGCAAAAAAATTAGTTAATTGACGATACGCTTGTAATGCTTACAAATAGAAACAATGCTATTTTTGTTAAATAAACAAAAAATACTTAATCGTCAATGTCACATTTGTGATTGCAATAAAATTAGCAAAATATTCACATTTAAAAAGAATCAAATAGAAAAGTGTGAGTTGATTTCATGAACAAAATAACAGAAAATCGTCGCACATATAAAAAAAAGTGCCAGAATAACACAAATGAGGTTCGAAAATTCTTTCAAAATATGAAAGCTGCAGATGGTACCTTGTGTTCTGTAACCTAATAGATCCCGTTCTACGGTGCTTCTTTCAAAAGTCAGCTGATATTTCAAAAATCAGATTGTTGTCCCTAGGCTTCAATTCAGTTTTTTATTAATTTAATATTCACTTATATCGATACTGGCTTTGATGATTTTTGTGTTTTCCCAAAAGGCCAGTTCCACACATTGGCTCTGTGATGACATAATGGAACCTAGATGACCTATGCTTGAGCGTTCACATTAACATTCATTGGTTTTTGAGCGTAACGTCCACAAATTTGCATACTTTCTTTTGCTTCCTTTGGAAATTGTTTAGAATTTATTGAATTTCGATGGGGTATTGGGATGCAGCTGGCATCGCAAAAAATTGCTTTTTTCTAGAAAAAAAAAAGCGACACACGCAGAATAGATCACTTTTGTCAACATGCATCAGTAATGAATGTATACTGTTGCAGTGTGGTTGTGCCAGTCACAACAATGAAAATGCCAAACAGTTTGAAATAAAGAGGAATTTAAAATCATTAAAAGTGTAAACTTCATTTTCTTCAGAAACAAATATTTTACCAAATCTAAAATATATTTTCATTAGATCTTTTATTGTGCAAACCACCATTAACAAAGGGTTCAGGTGAAACCCTCAGACTTGCATACGTGAATAGTCCATACAAAGGCAAATGTAGTTGCAAACAGTAAATTGTGAAAAAAAATTAAAAATCAGAAGCAAAACAGTAGTACTTGAACAAAAATCTGTTTTAGAAGCAAGGCAAGGTACAAGAATGCCAACAAATATATCCCACAAAATTCGCAAAAACACCTAACAAAATCGACGGCACGGGTCATGGGGAGCCTACGGGTAAAACTAGGTTCAGGAACCTTAGTTTTGATCTCAATTTTTAAATTACATTACTCTCTTTCGAATATGCATTGTACAAAAAGCAATCGCGATATAACGTTGCTACGAAGAAGAAAACCTTTAAAAGTCAAAATTTGAAATTCTATTGCATTCCTATAAAGAGTTTGTCGAAATCTGCCGAGATTACTATCGAAAATTAACACCACATTGTTGCCCTATACAAACTGTGTGAATGTAATCGATAATAAAGATTGAGACGGAACTGTAAATTTCAAGCAGAACCGAGGACTTTATCGTAAAAAAGTTGAAGGACAAAGCTCCAGAAATAGCCACCCATATTAAAAACAGCCCACCAATTCCAATTAGCATGAGTACGGTACAACGATTCCTTATTACGGCTTACTGGCATGGTAGAATAGCAATTAAAAACCACTTCTTCAACCATAAAATAAAAACAATGGGCTAGAAAATACTAAAATTGGACTTTCAACGAATAGTCCAAGGTCCTTTGGTCCGATGACACAATCTTTGAAGTGTTCGGCAATATAAGACGAGTTTTTCTGAGGCGCTCAACAAGAGAACATCTGTATGCAGCATTTTTTGTGCCAAAAATTAAACACGGTGAAGATTCCATAATGGTTGGTGAGGAATCCTCAACAAATACCAGTACAAAACCATCTTCAAGGATCAAGCCATGGTCTCTGGAATAAGGCTTAGTGGCTGGAAATTCGTGTTTCAGCAGGATATTGATCCAAAACACACACCCAAAATTTTTTAGGAAAATTTCTCCTGGGAGCTTTTGGGACATGCGAAGTTATGCAGTGGCCACCACTGTAACTTGACCTGAATCCTACTACTGCTATTGATGAATTAGACAGGAAGGTATATATTAGATGTCAACATCTAAGTATTATCTTTCGAACAAACTACATAAAGCATGGAATCGGATCACTTCAGAGACTTTGAAGCAATTAATTCATAGGAAGCCAAGACTATGTCGTTCAATTATTCGAAAAGGAGGTGGTCAGATTAATTAGTGCAAAATTTGAAAACTAAATCTTCTAGGACAAAAATATTTATATCAATAGTTTAACTCACGAATAAATAATACATTTTAAGATTTGTTCATTGATAAACAAGTTTTTATGGCCATATGAAATTAGTATAACAAGGTACGCGAATACTATTCAACGGTAATAAATAAAACTATAAGTTGTTCAACTTTTTAATTATTTCATCATCAACAATTTTAATGACCAAAAAAATAAATAAAAATTAACCATAAGCAATATTATTCGAAGTTGTATATGCTAAATGTTTTAATATAATGTCAACTCATGTGAACTAATCTCAATCAAACAAATCTCCCTGAAGAAGTCTGGAAGACAGACGCAACGTTGGAGACAAATTAAATAAAAACTGCTTCTCTATTAATGCTACTGACCAGAAACCACAAAGTCGTAGTTTCTCTCAAAATTTTAAAATTTGTATGGAGTTATACTGTATACAAATTATAGCTGTGATTATTTTGTGGTGTCTGATATAAAATTTAACGTTCGATATGGTCAAATTATTGACATCGTTGCATCTATATTTTGCAAAAATTCAAATAATATAACATTTCAGTTATATATATATTGTCTATTGAATTAAATAATTAAAATCCCAATATTACTTTTAATATGTTCACAAACAATAACTAATTTTATTAATTTCTTTAGACCGGCTAAAATGGTCAGTGGTTTTGTGAAATAAAGTAAAATAAAGTAAATTATTTCAATTTTTCACCCATTGTTTCTACGATGATTTGTCGACGTCTTCAGTAGTGATATTTATTTAACTATTAAAAGATAAATAGAATTATTTCTTATTTTTTACACATTTCAGTTTTGAAACTCACCTTTGTTGCAAACATCGGTTTGTTCAATTTGAAATTAAATACATAGCATTACATAATACTGCATTAGCTATTTCTATTATATTGCAGACCTATTACATCATCTGGAAATGTACCATGATACAAATTATCAAAATATGTTGAAAACATAATGGACAAACTAATTATTACAGATCTTAAAATCAAAAATTCCATGGACTTGAAAAACAAAATAAACGACCTTCACATTGAAGATGATGAAGTGGTGGTATCATTTGATGTAGCGAGTTTATTCATCAATATATCTACGAATTTGGCAATTAAACTTATAATGCAACAATGGACGACACTAGAACCCCATACTAACACCCTTAAAAGGAATTATTTAGAAATATTACAATTTTGCTTAATAGATAATAACTATTTTTCATATGACAACAGATTTAACAACCAAGGGTATGGTATGCTAATAGAAATCCTTTATGACCAACTCTAGCTGATACTGTGATGGACAAATTCGTAACTGAGAGCATTACAGGTTGCCAAGACATAGGAATTAACATAAAATTTATTACAAAGTACGTTGATGACATATTTTTAATAACCACAGAAACGGACATTACAGAGATCTTGACGATATTTAATAGATACCACCCAAAGCTAAAATGCACCGTGGAATGGGAAAAAGATGAAGCAACCCCATACTTGAACAAGAAAGTAACAAGGTTCAATAAAAATATAAAATTATATTGGCACCAGAAAAGTATTGCAACTGATAGATCAATTTATATACCTGATCACAAAAGTAACAAGGTACAACAAAAACATAAAATTATATTGGCACCAGAAAAGTATTGCAACTGGTAGATCAATCAATTATCTATCCAATCATCCCAAGAATCTTGTTATAAATACTGCTTAGAACCTTATTAGCACCGTCTTCTTGACCCAATATACAAAAACAACAATAAAGAAAAACTACAAAAAATCCTCAAGTGCAATAATTTTCCATTTCAACAAAATAATTTTAATAATCGTGCCGGTCGCAACAAAATTGAGATATTAGCTTTACAAGATGATATATTAGCAGTAAGGAAAGAAACAAAAATAACAATGACAACCCTGAAAAATATTTCAAAATAAATTATGTGCCAAAAATCACGGACAATAAAACATTATTTGACAAAAACACAAACATAACATTCGCGCTAACAACAAAAAACACTTGAAGACAAATTTATGCAAACACTAAAGACTGAATAGAAAAGCTTCAAATGTGCAATGTAATATACGAAATTTGCTACAAAGACAACAACAACCAAGCATGCGATATATTTTACATTGGCACAAAAAAAGATAACTTAACACGAGACTCTCACTGGACAAAAAGACATTACCAACAAAAAAATGACAACAGTGCTCACTCAACACATATTAACAAGCAATCATGAGCCTAATTTTGAAAATATTAAAATACTGGATATTGAACAAAAACAAAAAAAAGATATACTCTAGAGAGTTTTAGAGTCCAGCACAAAAGAGATTAAACAATGAACAGGAAAGAGGACACGGACAATACAAGCATCGGCTATTTTATTAATTTAAAGTTAAATTTATAATAACAAATACTACATGTTATTCGTTAAAAGTTGTGCACATAATGTAATGTTATGTATTTAAGTTAACAAACCGATGTTTGCAACAAAAGTATGTTTCGAAATTTAAATTTTAAAATGTGTAAAAAATAACTAATAATTCTATATATCTTTTAATAGTTAAACAAATATCACTCCTGAAGAAGTCGGCTAATAATCGACGAAACGTTGGCTAAGAAATTGAAATAATTTACTTTATTTTATTTTATTTTATTTTATTTATTTTTTCACAAAACCACTGACCAATATAGCCTGTTTAAATAAATTAATAGATAAACAACAATTTGGTCTACTACTCTAATAATAACTAATTTTATTGTGAAGCAAAAACAATAAGCCAAATCAATGTGTCTGTGCAAAACTTTATATTAAATATTTTACATGTATGCCAAATTAAATTTTACTATGCGTATTACAATAAGATGTGCATATTCATGTTACCGATATAATTTATTAAAAATTTTCAGTGTTATATCACGATAATTTTATTAGGCAAATATTTCATTGAAACATGAATTCCGTACACTTTATTATTTTATAGAAATGTTCTTTTAAAATCTTTAAAATAAAATACAGCAATGACATTTGAATGTTAATTTTGAGGTTCTTTATAATGTAGCTAAATGGGCTAATAATTGATGTTTCTTTTTTTTGATAATTGCCTAGAGCGACATGTCTAATTGAACTTTCAGTTTACAGCCCAATCAAAATTCAACTCTAGAAGTATTATATTTCAATGAAGAATTGCTAGGCCAAACCCAATTATTTTCCTGTTGTTTTTAGTTTATTCGGCACTAGACAGTTGCATTATTACGAACGTAAATTGTCTGCATGTGCTAAGTCTTGAATATTTCTGGACGTTTATATTAAATATGCGATCTGTAAATCTTGAAGAAAAAATAAGATACAATTGGTTTTATTTAGCTACTTATTTGAACCCTTTCAACACGTGTTGTTTGTGTGAGTTGTGCCATCAAATATAGTGAAGTTAATGTGCTTCTATCATTGTGAATGAATGACTTTTGAATTGTATTATCTTCTTCATGTATATAATATATGCGCAATTTCAAATTGTTGATTACCATAAGAGTATGTATAATGTTATAAATAATATATTTATATATACATATATCGATATCACCTCGGTTATTGATATTAAAAATTTAATCCTTTAAATAAGGAATCTGTAACTGTTAACAACAAACATTTTACAAATTGTTTGATAATTTTAAGTCAAATATATGTATGTACAGAGGAACTTATATATAAGCATAATAATATAAACATATATATATGGAAACACAAACCAAAATTCATAATATCACATTATTATTTTTCAATAAATTAATGTGAAATAAATTAATGAATGAATGATATAGTAAATAATTGAAGTAATATTAAATTCTGTTTCACAAATTGTTTATATACCAACTAAATGATACATAAGCTTTATATTTTATATGCGAAAAAGTATCAAATAATTGAAAAAATTGTAATTATTAATTATAAAGGAATATTCGATAATCAGATTTGTCCATTCTTCGGCGCATCGCTATTAGAGGCAGTATTGAGCTACTTCACAAGAATGGGGAAATATGAAGTATAACTGGTAAATTATAAGGTAAAACGTGACGTCATCCGCAAACTATACCTTGACAATTGCACTGCCCATACTGTACATCGCTGTGATTGTCATCAAAGCATTATACTGTATGGACACATATGGTAAATCCAGAGAGTGTCCGAAAAAATGCATATTTTATCGCATTTCATTGGAGAGGATTTGGCATATCATAAAAAAATTGCTTCCCCATATATTGCAATTGTACCTTTTCTGAAAATTTTAAGATTTGTAGCCGTTATACTGTGCCATCACGGCTGTGATTATGCTGTGGTGTGTAATATAAAATTAAACGTTTGCATTGGTCAAATATAATTATTGACATCGTTGTATCTATATTTTGCAAAAATGCATATAAAAAAACATTTCAGATGTAAATTTAATTATATTGAATTTAATAATTAAAAACCAAATATTACTTTTAATATCTTCACAAACAATAACTAATTTTATTGTTAAGATAAAACAATGAGCCAAATTAATGTACCTTTTTACAAATTCATACTAAATATTTTGCTTCTATGTCTAATGAAATTTTATTCGGTATATAATAACATCTGCATATTCTTCTAACCGATATAATTTATTAATAATTTTCAGAGTTCCTTCACGATAATTTTATTAGAAAAATATGTCATTGTCATATGAGTTACGTACACTTTGTTATTATTGTCGTACACTTAGTTATAGTTTTTAAAGCCAGTAAAATAAAATATAGGCTATGAATGACATTTCAATGGTAATTAAGTGGTTCTTTATAATATAGCTAAGTGGTCTAATAATTTATAATTTTTTCGAGAATTGCCATGAGCGACATATCTATTTGAAGTTTCGGTTAACACCACGATCTAAATACAGCTCTGGATGTATGATTTTTTCACATGTTCTAGTTGGCCTATCAGAAAAAAGAATTTCTAGGTCGAACCAAATTATTATCCTCTTTGTCTAGTTTATTCGGAACTATACAGTTACATTTTAAGGACACTAAATTGCCCTGTATATACTACGTGTTGAATATGTCTGAACGCATATATTACTTGCAATTAATAATTACATTCTTTAAACATGCGATCTGTTATTATTAAAATAACAATTAGATTGAATTGGTTTTATTTATCTACTTATGTTTTCATTTTCATTCTGAAATATCCGTAGTATATTACAAAAATTAACACAAATGCATTGGTTTACAAGTATACATATACATGTGTGTATTCGCTATATTTTACCATTAGTTAAAAAAAAGAAAATTATAATAAAAAAATTATAATTTCAAAATTGTTTTAAATTCTTACAATATTTTTATTATTTTAAATCTGCTCTTTAATTTTGCGCAACGTACACACAAACACATGTAGTTAGGATTGCACAGCATTGATCCAATGGCTCCGAAACCCTTTCAATATGTGTTCGTGTGTATGCATGCGATCAAATATAGTGAAAATAATGTACTGGTATCATTGTTGAATTATATATATAGCATTTTAATATGTATTAATTATTTTATGTATTTAATATATTAGTAATTTAAAATCGTTGATTATTATAAAAGTTTATATTTTTAAGTAAATTATGTATTTTAAAATAAATATATTAATATTATCACTGATATTGATATTAAGAATTAAATTCTTTAAATACGAAATCTGAA
>JXOS01016970.1:4143-19118 GCA_001015075.1 Cirrula hians
AATTTCAAGCTGAAGCATTTCAAATAGTTAGTTCTCTGAATTTAACAATTTAGTAGTGACGTGTATGTCCTGAAAGCCAACTGTAACTGTATATTTTGTTCTTTTTTGGGAGATCCCATCCTGGTACAGCTTTATTATTCTTTGCCTAATTTACACACTGGCTTGTCAATTCATCGTATTTATTTAATTTAAATGTCTCGCACTTTTCGTTTTATTAATATATATAATTTTTTTTTCAATACTTTTAGGTGAATAAATAAGTTTGTACGTTTTTCGTAATAGATATCACTTCTATTTGATTACACTATATTTCCATTTGCAAACACCGCTATTTTTTAGTTTCCCTTGCTGAAGTGCGAGTAACATTGTTTTGACGTCCTCAGAAATTGTCAAATTTTGGGCGGAATGTTTTTCCGGGTAGTGTAACGTCAGGTATCTGGCATCGAATAGTGCCTGACGATGTGAAGTGGGTCCATGAGAATATCCAAAACATCGGTCAACGTATGAATACCACGTCCATGCCTCATCATGAACTGACAAACTGAATTTTCATAGCGACAACATTATGCTGTGGATTATATACATATATATATACTACAAATAAAGAATACCATATATTTTTAAATTACTAATTATTCTTGTGGTTGTATCAGAAGGTGGCTGACTTGCGCAATGATATTCTGTACATTGTATGAATATTATACAGTCTGCATTGCTTTTTTAAAGAATATAACGTTTAATGCCAAAATTATAGAATGAGAAGCTTTTAGTCAATGTGCATTCATGTTTTGATATCATTGAATTGGAACAATTTTTTATAAATTTTGTGGAAACATGCCAATAACCTTAAATCGATTCCGAATAGTGCCTGTTCTCGGTTAAAGGAAGAATTCTAAATGAGAAGAGCGCGAACTTGAAAAGGTGGGGCTAGTATTAGTTTTTTGGGGTAGATATTTGTATAATTTTTGGTTTTTTTTTTGTTTTACCATTTATATTTTAGCCGCTCTGCAAGGGCGATCCCTTGAATTTAACCCTTGCACATCATTGATAAAATTTTGGGCTACCAATTGCATATTATGTGAAATTGAAATGAAGCTATTTTGCTTTGGCGATGAGGTTAAAACTTCCTTGTTTACTCAAGTTTCGATGGTACGTTTGCAATACCCAGAATGAATGGAAAAACTTTAAAAATATACACGGATAGCATCAGCATCACCAGAGATTGTGATAAAGCGTGTGTCTGCGTTTCATCAGATTCTAGAGAGAACGTGTTGAGCTATGTTACATCAAATAAGTATTCAATTTTAATAAAAACATTAAAGACACATTTACACTTTGTTGACTTTGTTGGTGGGTTCAGTTTCGATACGGTTATGTAGTTGAAATTAAGTGCTTCTCATCGAATTAGGCGCAAATACATAAACCCATCCCAGAAACTTAGTAAATAAATGAATCGGTTCTTACCCATTAAATGATGAGATCAGCTATAGTTAAGTAGAAATCCAAGTTTATCTTTGAATAAAATGAGGTTTATATCCAACATGACATAAAACTCAATACTTCGAAATACAATTTGATTATGGATACCACTGATATAAAATGGGCGACAGCGGATAAAATTGAACATTCATACAAGCCTCCGCAGATAAAAACAAGATTTTCTACTAATTATACCACAAAAATATCAAAATGCAATAAATTTTGGGTGTACCTTGACAGATATATAAACAATATATGATTCGAAGCAGAATATAATCGAATGTTATAATAGCGATGGGGTTCAGAAATAATTTTCAGTAAAAATGAATAATTAATAAGAGTTTGTGGAGATAGGAGCTGGCAAATTAAAGTTTAATACTTCCAAATATATTCGCGAGTGATTTGTATTACACTCTCTACGTATTACGTACTATTACAAACGTAATTTTTTTAAATTTAATTTAATGTATTCCAGAATTTGCACCTAATCCATATTAGAGTGACTGTTGAGGGACTTCTTAACAAAAAAAAAATAATAATAAATAAACATTGCAGAGTTATCTATGATTACGTGGAAATGGCAGTGGAATGATGAAACATACCAACTAAAAAAGTTTAAAAAAACCATTTCCAAGAAAGGAGTGCAATTTTTTATTTGTCAACCACATATCTTGAGAAGAAGTTCTAAAACAATCTGTCGTATGTTTAGTAAATGATGGTTTCCGTATTTTGTCGTGGTCTTTGTTCTAAACTTTATATTAAACTCATAATTAATAACGTTGCAATATTTTTCAGATATTCCGTCCCCACTTAGGTTAAGTTTTTACATTTTGAAACCAAACTTTTGCACAAGCAACGAACACGCAGTCAACTCGAACAAGCGTTCTCAATGAAATTTATGCATACATCATTAACAACTTGAACTGCACTATACAGTAGCCCCAGTGCAAAACTCCACCAGTGAAGAGCAAAAACGAAAGGGAGTGGATATTTTTGTTGTTGCAGTTGCATCAAAGTAAACTATAAAACTAGCGCCATACTGTTGAACTTAGCAATTCAGCAATATTTATGCTAACTTCCAAACAACCAACAAATAAAAGCAAACATTTCACACGGACCTCTCAGAGACGAGGTAGCGCAACTTGTACAAAAAAAAAAAAGCAAAAAACTTGATTCGATACTAAAATTTAGAAACTTCGTCGGAATTTTTATACACCTTGACGATGAAATTAGCAAAGTGTATATTAGTTTTAACGTTACTTTTGCAACACCCAGAACGAGTAATTGCAGACATATCATAATATATACCGACATGATCGGAATCAGCGTAGGAATTGAATTAGCCATGTCCGTTCATCCGTCCGTAAGCAAAAACTAAAAAAGGAATTGAGCTAGACTTACGAAATTCGGCACACACATTCTAAGAAAAAATTTTAAATCGAAGTTTGAATGGTTATGATTCAAATAATATTTTGGGTATCTCCAGTACACCTCTTTACTCATAATTGGGACCTTACATCTTCTAGACCCGTAAGAGTTGGTATTTTGGATATTGGTTGGATATTCATAACTTCTATGTGTGTTCCAAAAAAGGTCGTAATTGTGTTAAGATCGAAGGTACCTTCAGAACACCTATATAGTCCCAATAGTGGTTTTACTCCAGAATTGCCCACATATATCATTTAAATTTTGAAAAGGAGGTTTTAAGCAAATTGAGCTAGAAAAAATTATGAAATTCAACGAAATTTTTAATTATAGTGATCCAAAAAGAGGGTTTTATGCATATTTGGCCACAAAAATTCATCAAGCTCATTGAAATTTAATTGTTGAATGATCATAATTATGATCAATGTGTTTACCAAAAACGCACATGATTGGATTAAACTCAGAGATACCTAAAATTTATATGTATGGCAAATTCGGAAAAAATATTATACTGAACATTTGGGATGTGATGTGTATCTCAATGTCGGCCTAAGCCGATTGTAACTTTAATACTTTTTTTATATTTTTACATTTTGTGGTAATAAAATCCAATTGATTTGCAAAGTTGCTTACGAATATTGACATGTAATAATTTGTTGATGTGACAAGTGTTTTTCGAATACTCAGTGAAAAAGTTATGTGCAATAAGGTCCAATGAATGCAATTTTAAGAATAACAATGACAGCTTGCTGCAGTAAATAAAATCATTGAACTTTTTAAATACATTGTCTCGGCTTGTTGCAATAAANGCAATTTAACAATGACAGCTTGCTGCAGTAAATAAAATCATTGAACTTTTTAAATACATTGTCTCGGCTTGTTGCAATAAATTGAAAACGTTCTTGTATCCAAAAATTTTCCAACAAATTCATAATTTTCTTAACATCGAATATTAGCTTATTTTTTCAGATTGCAACAGTTGCAATTCTTATTGCCTTACAAGTAGCTGGATAACATTAACTTTAGAGTGCCAAATTTGCATATGTTTTCAATGGCCAATAAGTTGGTTTCAGAATTATTTACAAATGGACAAAGAAAAACTTATTTAATATTATGAAATAAAAAGTGCTTATTTGTACATGCAAGAACATATTGCTAAAAACAAATGACCGTGGGTATTATGGGTTTTTATGCAGTGCATGTGGTATTATTTTTAAGTTATTGCTGTAATATTCTATAATTTCACGGCAATCGGGTACCTACCATAAAAATTGTACCCCCAATTTCGGTCAAATCAGTTCAATGAGCAGTATTAATAGCAATGAATCATAGACTGACAATATTATGGGATGGTGCAAAGTATGTAATTTAACTATATATCATACAAGATCGATACAGCACTAGTTTAATAACAAGTATATTATATACCCACCAGTAACACAATTGAGAAGAGCATGAAAATATTACAAAAACACAAAATATCAGTAACTTCCGATGAAACAACTGGTATTTACTCAATAAAGTGATATCGGGGATAAAACGTCTATGCGAAGTATCAGACTGATTTCGCTCATATCATATAATAACGTAAAAATGTCTAAATAACACATTTCAGTAGCATGCGATGAAACACCTCGCACCGATTTTACTTAAACTGTACAATTTTATGAAATCAACCAATAAAATACTTCTATTGGTTCTTCTTCTATTCTGAAGTCGCAAGAAAATGTTTTAAATTCTGGTTCTAAGTGATGAAATACTTGTTTTTTACAAACATGAAGTCTGCACAAAGCTATATAGGAGGTTCCCGAAGTAATTGACAGATTTTGCACATTCATGAAATTTCTTTTAAAAAAACATTTTGAGAAAACAAATTTCATCAATCCTTTTCAAAAACTACTCAAGTAATCGAGGACACAGACAGATACAAACATACAAAACATTTTGAGAAAACAAATTTCATCAATCCTTTTCAAAAACTACTCAAGTAATCGAGGACACAGACAGATACAAACATACAAAACATTTTGAGAAAACAAATTTCATCAATCCTTTTCAAAAACTACTCAAGTAATCGAGGACACAGACAGATACACAGACGGATATCGCTCAATCGAATTGTTTTTTTATGGTGTGCATATGTCTCCAAGAAACATATAGTCGCAAACGATTATTTCTATACATTATAAACTTTGCGCAAACCCGTTATACGCTCAGTCAATTGATTGTTAGATGCAATAAAAAAAAAATTTGTATTTTTAGTTTCAGTAAATGAAATTGGTGGATGCTGTTTAAATTGGTTAATTTTACGTCTGGTCAAACACATTATATGTTATTACAAAAAGTTGAAATCTTTGATTTCGGGAAGTTCTAGAGCAGAGTCACAGGGAAAGGATTCCCTAAACTGTTTCATTTTGAAATCCAAATGGAGTACTATATAAAGAAACGAAAATTTAAGCACATGAAATTCATTCATAGCAATTAAAGCAAAGAGAAAAAGTATGAATGTTACAGTCAGCTAAGGCCAACAGTTAGATACACGTCACTTCCAAAATAATAGGATTATTTCTATTTCTATTCTGGGTACCTCCAATACACGTCTTTACACAAAATCGCAGCGTTAATTGTACTGGAGCCGTAGCAGTTGGAATTTTGCAGTGACCTTTAGTTATTAGATGGATATTCAAAACATCTAAGTGTGCTCTATGAGTGTACTCTAAAAGTGTGCTCTAAATATTTTTAAAAGTTTCAAAATTATTGTAAAATCTATTTCCGAAGGAAAGACTGTGGGCTATTTCCAAAAGAATGGGTATGGGAAAGTGAAAAAAAAAAATAGATTTATGACGAAAGCCATTTAACCGACTATAAATCAAAAGTACCTTATATCACAGTTTAACGATTTTAGGGGTAGAGTTCGTATTATTAATAATGTAATGAACCTGCACATTTACACAGGTAAAATTTGTATTATGAATAAATATAATCCACTGTCTTATCGTGACTAAGTTATTAAATTTTCTGCATGTGGCCAATAATTACCAGAATTAACTACAGTATAATTTAAACTTTATAAAAATGCAGTATTGAGTAATCAAGATTGGATGACATTGAGAGTTACCACCCGTTCACCTATGTGGTCCCAAAAGAGGGTTTTAATCAAATTTAGCTAGAAAAAAAATCAATTTGAACGAAATTTTAGTACTGATTTCTTATAACTATGATCAATAAGATAACCACAAACGCCCATGATGGGATGAAACTCAGAGATACCTCCAATAAACCTATACAAAACAAAGTGGAATAGAATCATTCTTAGGATTTAGGAAGCTTGTTTTTTGTTTTCCCACAAGAGAACGATGTGGAATGGATTACGCACCGCCAAGTATGAAAGGATAATCTGACTGTGTCAGATTTCTGACATAAAAGTTTACTTCATAGTTCATCGCACATATGGTGGAACTGTTCCGAACAACAAATTCGATATAATACTCGGTTAAGTCTGACTATATAATATCCATCAGTCATTCACCTGGCAGTAACAGTTCGATTAGCAGTACCTGAAAGAACGACCTGATTTTGCTTTAATTTTGTAATGTCATGTCAATAATCAATAAATGCTTCCATGCAATCAGAAGGACACTTTTTGACCCAAAGTTATGGAGTGATATTTGATATAAAATTTGACTATGTCGTAGCTATAATTCAAAAATACTTCCATATCAAAATTCAGTGGCACGCAATAAAATACCTTGCTATTATAGTAATTTCCATGATATCAGAGATGAGATTGACTTATGCGAGGTACCCGAAACCATGGACCGATTTGGCCCAATCTCAATCGAGGTTTTTACAAAATATATTTATATACTGAATTTCATTGCTTTAGGTCAAGTAAGACTCAAATTGTATATGGTCCCAGACAGACGGACAGACCGACGGACATCGGTTTTTCTTGAATCTATGCATATGGCTTCTAGAAACAAATGGTCAGAAATGATTATTTCTCATAATACCATCAGGTTATGACTGGTGGATATAAAAAGTAGAAATCGAAGAATTTTTATTTGAACACTACTGCGAACACGAGCTTCAGTACACTTCAAATAGTACCACATCCAAATTGGTTTCTTTGTACAAAAATCTCGATCTCGTTCTTAAGAAACTGTTCTCATTTGAAGGTGTATAAGGACTTTTAACTGCTCCAACCATTCCAATATTTAAACACTAAAGTCACTGATTCATTCGAAAATTACTGAATATTTGTTTTTTTATTGTTTTTTATTATATCTATTATATAATTACAAAATAAACATTATTATATTCTTACAAAATAAACAAGAGCCTGTTCAATATATCATAGAGAGATGAATTTATATGAGAAGATTATATCGCTTTTATATATTAATTGCTGTGTTTTTCTCAAACTGGAAGGTGCGCGTGCTTGGAGTAGTCTCCTTGGATGGTTGCCGAGCTTGACTTTGAGTTTACATTTAATTTTCTCAGGCTCATCCCTTTGGAATTGTATCTTCAGATCATTGTAGATATGTGCAGTGGTCATGAACCTGCTATATTGCTGAAGAGTTATGATTGCACAATTTCAAAAACTTCAATAGTGGGTTTACATACAGAAGAACTTAATTTAATTTCAAGTTGTATAACGGCATTAAGAAAGATAATCCATCTCACGGGCATAAATATGAAATTATTATGAATATGAGATTACTATTTAATAGATTAGCACACTACTCTCGGGTACTCCACCATTTATATTGCAATTATATGTCATAGACTGTTTGTACTTTGCACTGATTTTTTGAGTCTACAGATATGGAATCATAATTCTAAGAATTATTGGAAGTTATTGGTGTTTNTTGCACTGATTTTTGGATTCTACAGATATGGAATCATAATTCTAAGAATTNTTTGCAATAACCTTGCAGATCTCCAAATGACTTGTTTCCATCGATTTCACTGAAATACGCATAAATNTATTGGAAGTTATTGGTGTTTTCGGGAACTTCGCAATAACCTTGCAGATGCAAATGACTTTTTTCCATCGATTTCACTGAAATACGCATAAATGGAATGTGCATAATTGGAAGAACTTGAAATTCGTTTTTAAAGAGTTTTTGAGTTGAAGCCACAATTTTAGATTTTTAACAAAATTGAAGTCTAATTTAAGGATCTCTCATTACAATAAACCTCCGGAATTTAAAAAAGGGGGTAATATATATGGATCTTGGAATGTTCTGATTCCGTCTGCGAAATTCGTTTTTATACCCATCACCCATATATAATATATAGGGGTATTATGTGTTTGTGCTAAGTATGTAATGCATTGAAACAATCGATTCCGACTATATCTTTCTTGGAGACACATTCATGTTCAAAAAATAAACATCGATTGACCAATGGTCGTCACCTCGATAACTTGTGTAGATTTTATGACAGTTTGATGAAATTTGGTTTCTGTGCAAATTTTGTAAAAAGTTAGGTCTCGTTCGTGCACGGGAAAAATTGGTCCATATTTTTGGGTACCTCCCATAGAAGGTTTACTCCTGATTTCACGAAAATCATCCAAGTTTTTCTTTGAATTCTACTGAAATTTAGTTTAGTGAAAGCATCTGTGAGTCATTATCTTAAACTTGTCAGGTTCTTTGAAAATCGGTGCAGAATTTCGAGTACCTCCCATAGAATGCTCGAAATCAGCATATAAGCCAGGCATCTCATTGAATTCTATTGCAACTCGCTTTAGAAACATCTGTGAGTCATTACCATAGTATTGTAAAATTAGATCCAAATCGGTCAACGATTTCGTGTATCTACCATAGAGTGTTTGCTCCCGATTTCACGAAAATTATTAAAAAGTCATGCGTATCATTGTCATGAGTTGCATTGTCCTACCAGCAAATAAAAAAGTTTGGGTCATTGCTATAACATTGGAAAATTTTACAATTATCGGTTCATAACTTCAGGAAGTTTCCTTTGAAAGTTTGCTCCCAGGGAAGCTTGTTTACGTTCTTGCCTTGACATGGAACAATATGATCAAAATCAGTCCATAATTTTGATACATTCAGTAGGACATTTACTTCCAATTTTGTGGAAATAATCATAAAACAAAAGTGTTTCACCGCATACTATTACAATCAGATATGGATATATTTTACAATATTAACAAAATCTTGACCCCATAGTGCAATTAACTATCTGGGATTAATAACATCGACCGCTAGACGGATGTATGAGCAATGTCTTTCGGTTGAAAAATGATTCAATCAGACCTCTGCGGATGACAAGCAAACAACTAAAAATAAAACACAAATAAACTGGGCCATGACATTCAGCGAACGGATTATCAATTCGGAGACCAACGAAACGATTCAGTCTCCATGATGCGATAATCGTGCAAAAGTAGAAATAAGAAATATAAGTAGAAACTATTATATCTATCTGGTTAAAATAAAATTATTGCTTTCTGTGAATGAAAGAACAATAGGTATTACCGATCGACATTTAAATTACATCTCCATCTATATTTTGGGTATCCCCAGCACCGAAACGTAAAGAACATTAATTATTCAATTGTATTTGATATTGATGCTATTGGTATATATTCTAATTTAATAATTCCATTAAAACCTCGTTATTGTTAGCGTGGAATAACAGGAACAATTATATTAATTATTTGGAAAACGTGAAATTTTGAGATTTCTTTGATCAGAAACCTTTCGTCTGAAGCGGGGTTTCCATCCTTCGTTTACAAAGTGAATTGCTATGAGTTAAGCTGAAGATATTAAATTCGGTACTCATCAAGTAGGTAAAAAATTTGAATTGTTTATTCTGTCTGTAGTTGCGGTCATAAAACTCCAAATGAATCAAACAAGATGCAATAATCCATTAAAACTGATTTTAAAATATAGTTTTCTTTATTTATACTTATTTTTTTCCTAAAGGAACAAGGTTATTTATGGAAAGGAAAAAAATAAGTATAAATAAAGAAAACTATATTTTAAAATCAGTTTTAATGGATTATTGCATCTTGTAAAGGAACAAGGTTATTTATGGAAAGGAAAAAAATAAGTATAAATAAAGAAAACTATATTTTAAAATCAGTTTTAATGGATTATTGCATCTTGTTTGATTCATTTGGAGTTATATGACCGCAACTACCAAATTCATGTCAACCGATGTATTTATTCTTTTAATGAATTTTTCTTCGGAACATTTACTTTTGTTCACAAACTTCCATTAGATAAAATAATCCATCTAACTGCATTCTAAAACTTTAGAAACATTTTATTTCAAAGTATTTGCATATGGATTGTAATAACCGTTTCCAACTATAAATAGAGAGACATGAATAGAATCAAAAATCAATTCGATGGAGTAATATCAGTCTGTCCGTACGTTTGCCCCTCAGTGATCACGATAAATTAATAACATTTGGTCTATAAGTATATTTCGTATTCAGGGAAATTAAGTTCGTGAACGGCTACACTCGGTCATGAGCATCGGGTACTTCGAATAGAACGTGTACATCCATTTCTCAGAAATACTCAAAAATTTGTATTAATGAGTTGAATAATATTATTATAATATTTTAAACGTCGGCCGAAATGAGTCCATAATATCGTGTACCGGCCATTGGTGTTTTAACTACGATCTCACTTATTTTGAGATCTATGGCCCGTTTTTCATCGGAAATTTACTGAAATTTGGTATTGTTGTCATATTTTGCTATTTCCATAAAATTCTTGACTATGAGCGGGATCACACAATAACTTCTCCCATAGACCTTTTGCTCCCAATGTGAATAGCATAAGCATAAATGCAAAATGTTACTGAAATTTGGGATACAAGGGTCTGTGGGATGATAATATTATAAGCAATCTAGAATTTGACAAAATCCTATGACAAAACGATTTACTGCAAACAACAAGTTTATTTTAATTTTATTCAGTTCATTGAGATTTTTAATTTTAGTTCTCTAATTAATCAAACTCTGGTCCTATTTTTGTTACTCATCTTGCTCAAATGTACTATCACTCATTAACCAATGTTTGTGGCAAAATTTTCCAATTTCATTGGTGACATNACATCTTGCTCAAACCAATGTTCGTGGCAAAATTTTCCAATTTCATTGGTGACATGTAAAACAAACTAATAAATAATAAACTATTATAAAATATGTAATTATTAAACTATGAGCGACTTAGGTGTGCTTCTATCTTGTTCTCATTTAAGGTTTTGTTATAATTGAAGCATTTAAATCTAGAATACTCCTTATCAATTCATTATTCACTTAAAATTCAGTTCATACCTTATTTTTGCATTCGTTATGGGAGAATAAGCTTTGTGTTTTGTGAATGTAATAAATGTTTATTTTTGTGGCATATTAAATGAGGAGAAAACATAGATAATGCCTCCAAGCTCAATTAATTAAGTATTAATTTGGGTATCTTTACTGGCTTAATTGTTAAAACTGCTTGCTCACAATTTCATGCTGTGAAGTTTCTTAGCAAACGAACGCAAAAGTGAAATTTAAATAGTTTATAAACTACAGCGTTGCAATCGAATTGCCTTCAGCGAATTTTTATTTTTTACATTAGTTTTTAAATGCTGCGAAGTTCTTATACACGTCGCCAATGAAATTGGCAAATTGTATATTAGTTATCACGGTACTTTTGTAGCACCCATCCCGAGTGATCGCAGACGTTTCCAAATAAATACCAATATGGTCAATCTCTGTCCAGGAATCTATCTCACCATGTCCATCTATCTGCAGACAAAAACTAGGAAAAAGGACTTGGGCCTTACGGGCGAAGAGTTGGTATATTGTTGAACCTCATTTTCATAATAAGGTTGATAATCATGGCAACTAAGTGTCTTCTAAAAATGGTCGTGATTGAATATTAATAAGAGGTACCTCCAGTAGTCCTATATGGTCCAAAGAGAAGTTTTAATTCAGAATTATCCAGAGTTGTCACAAAAACCTATATGGTCCCAAAAAAGGTTTTAATGCAGAAGCACAGAAGTCATAATTTAAATTATAAAAAATTGCACAACTGAGTGAATATATTTATGGTCAGTGTGTGTATTAATAGTGCACAGGATTGGATAAATCTCAGAGAAACCTCCTATACACTTATGTTCTCCTTGTTATGACCAAGTTTGGACTCCACCATTATTGTTAATATTTTGTAAGCGACGTGTATACCACTGTCGGTGTAAGTCCTCTGTAACTTTTATATTTGTTTATTTTATGTTTGTTCATTCAAAATTTTTCGTTAATTCAATATTTGAACGGAGAATATAAGTAACTTTATCATCGGTCCAAAAATAATTTCATTATCCTTTCTTTTTTTGGATAATTAAAGCTTATAGTACTCTGCGCGTTTCTTTGCAACTTTTATGCGAATTAAAAGTTCGATAGTGAAAAAATTTAGTGGTACTGAAAAAATATCCACATGGCCAGGATGCCTGACAACTTCTCTTTGTTGTTGTCAGAAACCGTTTGCATTTGTGTTCAAGCTTTACTAATGCAATTAATGCCTTGTTTATGAATTTTGAAATTTTTTCATAATTTTTAAGTTTTCATTTTTTCCTACTAATATTATTCTTATCTGTTGAAAGACAAGGAAATAACTTAATTCAAGGAAATGATTTCTTTCGCTTGTTAACGGATTTGCCAATTATATACATTTTTTTATGAGTTTTCTACTTTGATGTGGCTAATCGATGCAATGAAACATTTTTAAATTCTTTTGTAAACTTTTCTCATTTAAAATTAAATGTAATAATTGTTAAACTTGATAATAATTATGGAAAATTAACATATTGCTAATTAAAGGATTATTAAGTTTATGCAACAAGTTGAAAAATTAATGGAAAAGTTTTCATAATAATTCGACGTCATGTAACGAAGGCAAAAAAAAATAAATACGTTTTTCCAATGAATCCAAAGATTCATGCATTTTGTTTATACCCATTAATCATGTATGCTGGGGGTATTATATGTTTATGCAAAGTATTTTTTCCGACATAGAATAAAAAAAAATTCGATTGGGTGCTGTCCGTCTGACTGTGAGTCACGTCGATTTTCAGGTAAAACAATGAATAGGTTCCTGTACAAATTTTTTTAAAAGTATGGTATAGTTCGTGAACGTGCAAATCGGTTCATAACTTCGGGTACCTCGAATCGAACGAACACTCCCGATTTCAGAGAAATTCTTAATAATTGAATTTAAACGACACATACGCAAAACAATGAATGACTGATTGGTATTATATAGTGGGTTTTAACCGAATATTACATCTTGCTTGTTCTTCAAAAGTAACACGTGGTGTCAACACGAAAAGTGGTAATGATGAAACTGGGTTCTTAGCATATCCTATAGTCCAATGGAAATTAACACTGCAAAAATATCCGCTTCGACCATTTTTAATTGAGGGGTATATTGACTACACATTTGCCCGATGTCGACGAAATTCGAAAGCGAGAAATCCCTTAGTGAGATGCGTCGATGGTGGACTAATGAACGAGATTATTTATGAAAGTTGTTTTCATACATTAAGTCATACTTTGGCAAAACATGATTGAACATGACTCAAACAATTTATTAGTGATACATACTATCATACGATGAACCATACGCCTAAATAACAGTTCAGTGTTAAAAAATTGATTTTAGAACTTTTGGATACCGAGCTGAAACTAATAAAATGATAATGGAGTACAAGATCTATACTGTGCACGATATTTGAATTATCCTTTATTAATGTTTGATGTTAACTCTTTGATAGAAAAATAGTAATAAAAAAAATGAGCCAATGACTACAAAATACATTTAGCAGATAGTGTGAATATATTGTGGGCTAATATACTCCTTTTACGATTAAGTAATGTGCGTTTCTGAATCGGAGTCCATAAGAAACCAAGAAGGTGTAAGTACTTGGAATTGCGTGGATTCAACTTAAGATCAGATTGGATGAACACGTTTTCAAAATTTTAATCAGAAATTTATCTCGAAGACCATTAAAAAAAATGTCTATTGAAAATATATTTTCGAATCTGGTTAAATAAATTTAATATTTAAATTGACTCAAATTGTCGGACACAGTTAACAAAGTTAATTTGCAAGAACCGAGTACTGATTATGAAGTGAGTGACCAATTTTAAATGGTAACATAGAAATATGTAGGGCAAAACCCCTAATTTGTTAAACTTGAAGTCAACTTATACCGGTGAAAAGACAATCTACTGGTGGAGCGATGAAATCTCTGTACATCCTTGAGCAACCAGAAAGTTCTTTAAGCAAGCCAAGCAATCAGGCAACTCTCTACCGTACAAAGATAGTTTTAGGGGCTCAAAAAAACTCATCAGTGTATCGAAACGAAATTTGTGATGACAGAACACTAGTGAAATAGATAAATCCAAAGAAGGCGGTAGGATGAGAAATATCTTAGCTTCCACCACCCGCTCTCCTGCAGACATCAGAAGAATTTAAGGCATCTGGACCATCTTAGCTCATGAGAAGCTCTCTATTCGCGTAGGTGGCGTCTTTCCAAGCTACATTCCACCGAAAACAGGTCAAACGCTAGGGAAAGAACGAGTGCCTTCTGAAAATTCCCAAACCAAAGTTTAAATTTAACAGAAAACGTAAAACACGTCAAATAAAGAAATACATGGGCAGAATTTCCTCGCCCTTTCACAAACGGCCAAATGCCTTCATCTTATATAGAACTGGAAGCTGAACTCAGCTCAAGCGGTCACCAGCCGATGCTAAAAGCACAAGTTACGACCAAAAAGCGATCAGCAATACCTAGGGATTCAGCACTAAGGCAGAAAAGTGGATCTACGAGACGATAACTAACCCAATACTTTTCTACGGCGCTGTAGTATAGTGGAAGCCCTTCCAAAAGAAAAGTAGAGTACGTGAAGTATATAAAACCCAACGACTAGCATGTATGACGATCTCTGGAAGTCTGCGGACAACACAGACAAATACGCTGTATACGCTCTGAAATACTAAGGCAATAATTCGCTCTGGACGACCATCCTTGAAAAATCA
>JXOS01016976.1:0-13733 GCA_001015075.1 Cirrula hians
TTTAACAAATATGACATTAAAAAATATTTATTTTCTATCGGTGATAATACGTATTTAGTAAAAAATCGATTCTTTTGCTTTCATAGGCTCGGACGGTGTCAGTTCGTATTTCTAATGATCCCCACTAGGAGGTGGTTAACTCGGTAAACGTTTACTAAAAACCCCATGCAAAAAATGAAAAAAAGAAAAAAAAAAAAATAGGTACACACATGGCAGTTTGATGTGATAAGCGATAAGCTGGAGGTATTTATCCAGAACTAGTGACCTCAACTATCATGATAAATNACGATAAGCTGGAGGTATTTATACAGAACTAGTGACCTCAACTATCATGATAAATTCTTAATGAAGCAGAGATCAATTCGTATTTAAGTCATTTGATGGGTTAGAAAATGTTTTCAAAAATATTGTCATCCAAATGATATAAAGCTAACATTCGCATGCTCATGATTTTTGCTTTGAAATAGCACTTCTTGAAAAATGTATATATGAAGTCTCCTCCTTAAGTATGTAGACGATTGCATCCCTTTCGTGTCTTTAAGAAAATGTCTGGTTCTAGTGGTTGCGCGATCATTTGTGAACGCATCGCGTTTGGAGAAAGAGAGAACCTAAGAATTAGTTATCGCATATTTAATTTAAATATTATAATTTTATTAAAATAAAATTAATATCATGTCAATTTCTATTCAGCAGAATGTTCGCTAGCCAACAGTACACACGTTAGAGTAATTCCTTTTATTACTACAAACCGTATTGGGGAACAAACTATGCTGGTGGCTGACGTATATATAACTTAATTGGTTATCAATAGCACGCACGCCATCAACGATCAATTTGGCGCGAAACGTACATGCAAGTGTGCGTGCGAGTAAGATTCGAGATTTGTATGGCAAGTGGCATGTGTAGCATTAGCAGCTGGTGCACTGAAAAGTTACTTTGCAATAGCGATAGCCAATTTAGCGGTCAAGTAGCTGCTGGCTCATGTTGAGTGAGGGACACAGTGTTAACAATTGACACTATTAATGACGAGCACGGATGCGTCTACTGTTTTCTAATTGAAGCAATTAAATGATATAAATCAGCATTTCGATAATAAAATAGAACCCAAGTCACAACATTCCAGTGAAAAATGGCTTGTCTCATAAATAAAAATAAAATTATTTAAGTATTGATGAAAATTGAATGTTGGTGAATTTTTGGGGGGCTTGCTCGCTTGTCAAAGGTCTTACGAATAATTAGTTAATTTATTTTAATAAAATTTATTAACCTCACTTTGTGTGGCTCACTTTGTATGCTAGTCAAAAAACTAAAAATTATTTCAATGTCAATTTCTCTATCTTATTTTAATGCCAGATTCGAAAATATTGCATACAGGAAGCATGTTGTTTGTTGTTTTTTCGGATATGGGTGTCTTGAGGGAATACACAGTTTTTCATTTAATATACTTATCGTTTCTAATAGCTGCGGAATATGAAAAATATCACTATTATCGAAATTACCCCAAATACTAAATTAAAATGCCTCAATATCATATCAAATCAAATTATATCCTTATTTTATAACGCCATTTTATTCGATGCAATTTTTGCACTCAATCATGGCGTTAGGTACTTTGACCCTAATGGAAAACAAGTGAGAAAGTAACAGTCGGCTTAGGTAGACAGTGAAATACATTGTTAATGGGTCAGCTTGAAATCCAATATAAGTTTTTTTCTAATAAAACTTGAATGTTAAAGGTGTACCAGAGGATCCAAAGTTTTTATCCACGGATTGAAAATCCGTTGAATTTGCTCAATTTTTCTAAATATAATTATCAAAAACGAGCTTAATTGGTCAAAATAATTTGGGTCAGCCATCCTTACTTCTTGATGAATATTTGAAAATGCTATTTGTCATGGTCCAACGTTTCGACAATTGTATGTTGTCCTCATCAGGAGTCTGCATATTTATTTAATAAAACCTCGATAAACTTTTCATGTTTCTTATAAAAACTATGCTTGGTGAATGAAGGTGAATTACTTCAATTAATTTTATGCAATATTGCCTGGGAAACAGTATGGGCGCCAAAGGCACCTCTCTATCAAACTCATGGAAACCGCAACTAGCATTAACACTTTCAGCAAGAACAATGTACGGAATGTAGTTCTAATTATTAAATTTTAAATACGTAGTTGCTTTAGTGAAGGCCAACTGGCCAGATAGTTCAGTCGGATGAGCATTTGCGCTGCATTTCCGAATTATTATACGCTCATATCAAAAATGCTGCAGGGGTAAAGCTTACTGATGATATGCCTGGTATCCATCGAAACGTTCGGCAATGCAATCGTTCTTTTTTCTAATTAATTGCTTAATGTGGGATTTCTTACTTTTCTATCCAAACTTTTTTTTTTATTTGTAATTTTAATTTATACAATAGTTGTGCTTAATTCTGTAAGAAAAGAAGATAGATGTAATAGTCGCCAAACCGACTTTGTAATATCTATCACTCCTTCAACGTTTTGTGAGTGTGTCTCTTAAATTCCATTATTTGGAATGCAATGAAACGCTTGGTTATTTTTACTATTGAGTTCTGTGAAATGGGGACTTAACATTATATGGGAGGTATCCGAAAATCTGCACCGTATTGACCAAATTTTTCAATGGTGTGGTAATGAGTCCAACATGGTCAAAGTAAATTTCAGTACATTGCAATGAAACGCTTCGCATTTTAAGTGATTTCTGTGAAATCGGGAGTAAACGGTTTATGGGAGGTACCCAAAAATCTGCACCGATTTTGATCAAATTTTACAATGGTGTGGTAATTACTGACACATGGTGCTGTAGTAAATTTCAGTACATTATTTCAACTGATTACCGTTAAATCGGGAGTAAACGCTCTATGGGAGGTACCCAAATTTGTCTTTATATATCTAGCACAAAAATGTTGTCATGCCAANGGTATTTCAACTGATTACCGTTAAATCTGGAGTAAACGCTCTATGGGAGGTACCCAAATTTGTCTTTATATATCTAGCACAAAAATGTTGTCATGCCAAATTTAAGTACGGTGTGACAAAAAAAAATGGCTTTTGTGTTTATTTCCACGAAATCCGGAGTAAATATTCTATAGGAGCTACCCGAAGATATGACGATTTTGCTGAAATTGTGAATTGTGTTATGGCAATGACTTTAAAATTCGTACATACTCAATTTCTGTACAATGCGTTTAGTGTTCTGGTTTTTATGCTGTTTTCTGTGAAATAAGAAGTACACTTTATATGGTAAGTACCCTGAAATGTGACCGAATTTTAACTTGGCCTTAATTATTACAAAGTATATTCAGAAATCAAATGTCACCAATCTATTTCAAAAACTACTCAAGTTATCATGGTCACCGGCAGACAAAGATCGCTCAATCGTATTATTTTTTTTGTATTCTATGCATATGTCCTCTACTTTTCACAAAATCCAATATTACCAAAAGTCAATTGACTGATGAGTATAAAAACAATTCGTAAAAAAAACATAAAAAATTACAAAAAATTGCTGATATAGTAAAAACTTTTATACAAAACTATGTGATATAGGTATAATATATTGTCTGAAACTTATTTTTTATTTATTGCCTGTTTGATGTTGCAATGAGTGTGAAAGCTATTTCACATAACACATCAATTGGTTTCTTTGAGTAAGATTTGTACGTTTTTGAGATCGAATATGTGTTTCTAGATAAATTTGGTTTAAAAAAAGTATCCCCATTTTGATACGCAAATTGATCACAATAACGATTACTTAATAATCTAATTTCCCACGAAATTTCCTAAAAACCTTCTTTTTGGATCACATAGGTGTATTGGAGTTACCTGGTATTTTCATCGAATCATGCCGATTTTTATGCCCGCATTGACCATATTTATGTCCACTCAATACTGGAGATAGTGTAGCACCCTCTATTGGGATCAAGTAGGTGTACTGGAGGTCTCTCTCTAATACTATCATACCCATTTTGGAACAAATTTAGATGGTATTTTATGTCTGCAGTAGGCTTACGGTTCAAATTTACAAAATAAAGGTAAAAAATGAGTGCACTAGAATCCGAATCCTAACACAAATTTTGGACTCAAGCTAAATTTTACTTTATTTACTTTAATTCAAATTCCAAATTGTTTGCAAGTTAAGTCAACTTTGTACGTAATAATTCACACATCTCGCGAATTTTTGAAGGGTTCATTGAAAGGTTAAGGTTTATATATAAAAATAAAACAATAATAGAGAAATGCCGTTGCTATAAAAGGTTCAATTTTCCTCTTACTTATTACANTAAATAAAAAATAAATAAATGCTATAAAAGGTTCAATTTTCCTCTTATTACAAAATACATCCACCTACTACTACTACACCTGCCTTGAAAACTATACAACTTATCCTCTTCACAGACAAAATGGTCAGAAGGAGTTTTTCGCCAAATCAAGTTTTTCGGTATGCAATGTAAACAGATGCAGTCGGAAACTATTCATTCTATGTATCCCATACATCGAACAAGTCCATATGACAGATGGCTATAAAAACAGCACGAATTGACAAGGCATGCAAAATGTGTATAAATAGTTCGGGCATGATTTGAACTACTTGTCATGTGGTAAGTTCAAAATCAGGATTCTTATCTCACTCAGATGGGTAAGTGGTGTATTTGTAATTTCATGAGTCCCGTTTATGTGTAAAAGTTGCTATGAGTCATCATTAGGTGTAAGTTAGGCGTGCTTCTGGAATTCAGAGGGTAGTTGTGCTACTTTTGGATTTGNTCGGTATGCAATGTAAACAGATGCAGTCGGAAACTATTCATTCTATGTATCCCATACATCGAACAAGTCCATATGACAGATGGCTATAAAAACAGCACGAATTGACAAGGCATGCAAAATGTGTATAAATAGTTCGGGCATGATTTGAACTACTTGTCATGTGGTAAGTTCAAAATCAGGATTCTTATCTCACTCAGATGGGTAAGTGGTGTATTTGTAATTTCATGAGTCCCGTTTATGTGTAAAAGTTGCTATGAGTCATCATTGGGTGTAAGTTAGGCGTGCTTTAAGGAATTCAGAGGGTAGTTGTGCTACTTTTGGATTTGTTGTTGCATAGGTCGAGACTGTTTTTGAATGCACTTTATTGGTCGATTCATGCATTTGCTATTTTCGAAAGTTAGTCGTTCTTGTTCGGATTCAACTTTCCAAANTATAAAAACAGCACGAATTGACAAGGCATGCAAAATGTGTATAAATAGTTCGGGNACGAATTGATAAGGCATGCAAAATGTGTATAAATAGTTCGGGCATGATTTGAACTACTTGTCATGTGGTAAGTTCAAAATCAGGATTCTTATCTCACTCAGATGGGTAAGTGGTGTATTTGTAATTTCATGAGTCCCGTTTATGTGTAAAAGTTGCTATGAGTCATCATTGGGTGTAAGTTAGGCGTGCTTTAAGGAATTCAGAGGGTAGTTGTGCTACTTTTGGATTTGTTGTTGCATAGGTCGAGACTGTTTTTGAATGCACTTTATTGGTTTATTTATTTATGCATTTGCTATTTTCGAAAGCTAGTCGTTCTTGTTCGGATTCAACTTTCCAAACTCAGTCACCCTTTTTTTTAGGATACATAGTTTTTGAATTGGGCAATTTGTTCCTTAAGCTTATAGCTTATTTTAATGATTTTAAAAATGCTTGTTTGATGCCATCTTTGATATTTTTTTGCATACGCGCCATAAAATTACGGATTTATTCTGAATAATAATTACCCTTGTTGCTTATCCCCAAAGTGTTCCAAGTTGTATTTGAATATTTTCGTTATTGCATTGGGAAGTATTACTAAACCAGAACTAATTCATTTCGAGGCATTTACAGTATTGCTACTGTGTATTACCAACTTCAAGTTCCTGAAGTTGAATGAACCTTTATTAAAAATACTTTTTGAATAGCATTAAGAAGATAATGAAAAAACAAAAAAGATATTGACTTGTATCTGTGAATAGGAAGGAATTTAGATATACATTGCTAATTACTAAAATTTGTTTTATTATTGACCATACATTTTTCCAAAATTGTTTTGTTCCAAACGTATAGCATAGAAACGGTTGAAGATAATAGCAATGGATCAAAAGGTTTTCCAGATTGCTTATCATATCAATTTTCAGCAATAAAACAAAGAACTTTCTCGGTTTGTTTTTCGACAGCATCCGAAAATTACCAAATTATGTGACCTTCAGAGAGATATGAGCAGAACGTTGTATTTGACCAACCTCCACGATTTCACGAAATTCAATATACCATCTGTAATTTTTTTATTGCGTTTTAAATTACAGATTTTGTTTCCCTGGCAATCATGTCTATTAAGAGGTGTATTAAATATATTTATATAAATATGGTCTATTGATTGGTTATCGTCATCACATATTTAGAGGCTTGTCCAGATGTGAAAAATTTGCGTTTTAAATCAATTTAAGTGTATTTATTTGTTATACCTATCAGCAAAAAACTAAGGGTGTTATGGATGCGTGCAAAGTAAGTAATGTCTAAAAATAATCATTTCAGAATAAATGTTTCTGAGATACATGAGCACTGTCCGTCTGTCGAACTAGCCGTTGGTGTGTGTTCGCAATGATTCCAGTAATTTCAGAAGTAGAATGATGATAGTTCTCAGGTGAAGTTTTTATACCAATCAGTCATGTACTGAGCGTATTATGGTTTTGTGCCAAATATGTAAAAGTGCATGGAAATAAACATTTCCGAGGATATGTTTCTTAGAGGTATACATATATACTCAAAAAATAAGGCTAAATACCGATGACCGCCTGACCTAGAGTAATGAAATTCGGTTTGTGTTTCCATTTTGTAAAAAGTGTAAATGGGTTGATGAACGGTCCACAAGTTTAGGTATCTTGTTTAGGCCGATTTTACGAAAATCAATAAAATAATTTTTTTTTGTAATACATGGCACTGAATTTTGTTATGGCAATATTTTGGGTCATGGCCACAGGAAAGTCAAATTATAGCAAAATCGTTCAATAATTTCAGATACCGCCAGTAGAACGTTTACGCCCGATCTCACAGATGTAAGCATAAAAGCGAGGTACTTCATCGCATTGTACTGAAATTTGGTATGGTTGCCTTTGTAGGTTAATGCCACAACATTGCATTGTAACAATTTAAGCAAAATCGGTTTATAACTACGGGTATACCGCATTAACCGTTTTTTCCTGATTTCATGGAAGTTAGCTTCAAAGCCAAGTATTTCATAGCATGCTTTTGAAATTTGTAACGAAGGTATTTTTACATTATTGTCATATTATTTTATGAAATGAGCGAAATCAGGCTAAAATTTTGGAAACTTCGCGTAGGCGATTTATCCCTGATTTTACTTAATTGAGTAAGTGTGAGTTGTTTCATCTGCATAAATGCTATTCGTTTAATATTTGGATGCTCTTATCAATTGAATGACTGATGGGTATTATGTTGTCAGTCTTGACCGACAATTATATCTATCTTGTTTCATAGTTATGACAAGTAAGTGAATAGCTAAAAATGGTACATAAGCATCCATACGGATTCCGCCCCTAAACCGAGTTTACAGGAAATGTGTTTATTTCCACATATGTTCTTTTATCAAGCTCAAATTTTGTTTTTGCATGATTCATACATTTCTAAGAACTCTCCTAAAAATGTGAGGAATTCGTCAACAAATTCAGACACTCTATCCCAGAACTGATTAACCATTAAATTTTGAAAATTTTTTATAAGGTATTAAGTTTTTAAGCATTATTCGGTTTTGTCTTAAACGTCTCTAAAAATAGAATTAATCACTTCAGTATCTTCAGTGCATCGCCAGCCCCCAACCATTTTTTTTTAAATTNCCTTCAGTGCATCACCAGCCCCCAACCATTTTTTTTTTTTTATTATTTTTAATTATAAGTTCATTTAAGTTAANTCTTCAGTGCATCGCCAGCCCCCAACCATTTTTTTTTAAATTATTTTTAATTATAAGTTCATTTAAGTTAAGCTAGAGATCTTTAATTGGTAGAAATATATATGGTAAGATCTGGACCAAAGATATGTACTATAAAGAGTACATATGTTTTACTTAACGGGTAATATAAATTTTTGCGTTAAAAAAAAAATAAGTAAACAAATTAACAGCAATAAGACATTTGATAGATCAATAATGAATGACTGATAGGTATTATGCAGTCAGCAATAACTGACTATAACATCTATTTTGTTTTCATTTTGATTTGCTCGCATTATCACGACATTGTAGGGCAATTGGTCTACTTGATAAGAAGGTTCATATATTATTATAATTAATTTTCAGTTAAATAAGCATAATAACAAATCGTAATGGAGAAAAAAAAAGAAATAAAGAAAAAAAGAAGACATCAAATGTATTAAACGTTTTTCAGTTTTTCGTTGAATTGAACCTTCCATTACGAACGAGATGTGCTTTAATCGTAATGAAATCTTCGGTGTCCTATTTCAAGATTAGATTTCATAGTCTTGCTCCTACAGCGCACCCGCGACTACACACTTCGGCAGTTTATAAACAAGTGTATATGGTTNGTTCTTTTACGTACGTCATAGCACAAGTAATTGGAGAATTACAAAAGTGAATATGGATATGATTAAAATTCCCATAACAAACGATTTAGTCATGGTTGTTCGTCCATTCGCCATCAAAATCAAGAGACAACGCATTGAAATAGGTTAACTAAGCATAAAGTACAGCCATAGTGCAGATATCATAGATTAAAGGTCGAATTAAGTTATGATATGACATTTTTGGAGATCCCCAGACCACCTACATTTTCGAAATTATGGCAACATCTTAAGTTAGGAGAAAATTTTGATGGTTAATTGAAATGCTAAAAATGGACACAAATGGAAAATAATTTCGGGGTAACTCCCGGGCAACTTTGCGCTGTATGCTTAGAATTGAATAAATTACAAATCCAAACAAACTGTAATGATACTTCGTAATTGTAATAGCATAGAAAAAGCACATATTACACGTACAAATAGGCATCTGCTGATCAAGTTCCAAGAAGCCACCATCACTCTCAGAGATACTATCAGCAGGGTACCGATATGTCCGTAATTCAGGTTTTGTATGCCAAACTTTTCATGAAAATTTATCTACGCTACTGAAAATTACAAATCAAGAAGGGAAACAAATTTTTATCGGTTATTCAGACAGATTGGATTAGATGCAGTACCACCATTACTACGATCTTATTGAAATGTAGTTTCTTACAAAATTCCCACAGGAAAGGATATTACCAATTCGTTGGTTATCTCTGGTTCGTATCTCTTCAAGATTTCTAGAGAGAGCTTTGATTCTACGTAGTTGGTGTTGTGTTGAAAGTACTTATCCCATCTGAGTGAACTAATCAGAGTTCAATAATCGTCAATCTGAACAGGTACACAGTTGTTCCCAGACAGCTGGAGTCCAACCACATAAATCTTTTTCGTTCTTGTTGGGAAGAATTCTGTTATACGTCCCCATAAGTACCTGGTGCTCTTATACTATCACTTCTTATTGTATAGTTTCTGAAATATGAAATATGGTGTGATGCGAAATTATAAGGTGTCAAACTCAAACTCTCTTTCCACTTACATCCACTCCAAAACTCACTTGGTACCAAGCTTCAATTCGCAATGTAGGTGTTAGGAGAGTAATTTGATTCAAGGGCCTCAAGTTCCATTAATATAAGGTACTTGAACTTAATATATATCCCTGACTCATATCTTCAAAAGCTTTTGATATGGTTTGATAAAACTGATTGCCAGTCCATCATATCATCAAATTAGTTATTATCTATTAAATCCAACCTTTCAATTAATTTTGTTGCCTTAATACTCATTAGTTATTGTCTGGGTGTCATGGGTGTGCGCAAAGTGGGAACTTATACATAGAATATAAAATTCGATGGAGCGATGTTCATCAGTCAGTCCGTCCGGTGTGAGTTGGAGTGAAAAAATTTGGATTCATATGTTTTTAATTAAAAGAGAAACTAAGAATGGGCATATCATCATGAAGTATACCATCAGATAACTTCCATACCTCGGTTCACCGATTTAAGTTATCTTTTCTTACTAACTTATTGTGCATATGATGCAATTCAACTTTAGTATGAGTTATGTCCAAATGAATTCAATTCGTTTACAATTACCGATATATCTGATAAACCCATTTTCCCTAATCTGAGTTAATTTAGGATAATTGCCATGTCTTTTGTAGTTAGTATTTGAAAATAAACTTTTTAAAATTATAAGACCTTTTAATGAAGAGCTTCTAAAACATGAACTAAATTGGTCCAATATTCCGGCTACGTTCAGAGCAATCCCGGGCCCCAAAACATTTAAAAATGATTTAATTTAAATTTTGAGCATGAATCTGAATCTAGGTCCAATTATTATTAACAGTTGCACTAACTTACCGATTGAATTTTTCAAATCTATGTTATTAAACGATATCCCTATGACCGTTCCTACCCACGCACGTCTCTTTGTCTATGCTCACGATAAGTTGAAAATCATCTTCCATAATTTTGGGAACGTTCCACAAACCGAAAAATTAATAATATAATAATTTTACATCTTTTCATTTAACGCAACCTGCATTGTAGTATAGATGCGCAATAGTGTACCAATTGCGGCTATTTTCGAAGATGTCATAAAGGGTTATACAATTTTTCGAAATACAATCTAAAAAAAAAACTAATTATTTGGAAATGTTGGGAAGACAGGACCAAGGGGTCTATATGAAAATGTTGATAGTATTATCAAAGTATGACGTCATCCATGAATACCAGTAGACATGGTACGAAACCTCCTTTTTTTTGCTAGCTAGGCGTTAAGAAGTCCACCCGAAATTATCCACCGGTTATGCAGAAACCGAATGTTATGATAAGTCTTATAATGACAATGATGCAACTGACTCTTATTCTTATTTCGGTGCAATCGGGTGTGAGCGTCCTCTTAATAGAATGGACCTGCCTGTCCATGAACATGAACTGGCGTTTTGAAAGTGATGTGCAGAAACCGAAATTCAAGACTGTAGCTTCAAAATTGACAGAGTTAATTAACGAATGCAAGGTAAGCGCTAAACGGATTTTGTTGTTTTGTTAGGATTCTATTACTATTTTATATATCGTGTCTTTCTAATATATAAAATCTGGCAACACAATAATGACATTTTTAACATAAAAGTACTCATAATGTTTTGATGTGCAAGTGTTATTTGTTAATATTGGGTAAAACAAATCAATTTTGGGAAAGAAATTAAAATTTTAAGAGAAGATTCTTCCAGATTCTTCTACTGGGATTATCTGAACTGGAATATTTTGATGAACTTAGTTCCGTCACTGAAGATAAAGTACCATCAAAAGCCACAGTATATCGCTGGTATATTGAATTCAAACGTGATCCAAGTTCGGTAACCGACAAATTTCGTGAAGATTTCAAAAATCTGTTATTGTAACACAAAATATCGATGCACTGCGAGATAAGATAATTCGAGATCATCATGTGACAAAGGTGCAACCTTGTACATTAGCGCTACTTCAATATTTTTGATTTTGCATATAAATTTTGTGTAAAAAATAAGTTTCTCTTGTTGGATGCCGCATGGTTTATCAATTGCTCAACAGCGACATGCACGCTTCTGTGTCAAAATATGGAAAAAAAATTCAATCGTCCGTGTGGGTATTCCAAGCACTGCAATGCAAATGGTTGACTATTTTTTCAGTTGATTCGGGCATGTCGCTACGGTTTAGCTTGAGCAATATAGAAAGCCCAATTTTGAGTGGTACACGACAATTCGCTTGACAGAGGTCTCCGGAAAAATTTATTTAAAACAAATAAAAAAAGGAAACCTTCTACATCATTACAATACGGGCTCACGCATATCGCATCAAAAAGGTGTTTTTTGGGCAGTCTAAACATCAAGATGATGATCCTCCGTACAGTTCTGATTAGCACGTAATAAGTTTTTCTTGTTTCTGAATATCGAAGGTATCTCCAGAAACCATCTTTTGTAGGTTTTGGAAGAGAATGAAGAATGGCAGAATGAAAAAGTGCAATGGCAAATGGTTTGAACGAATGCAAAAGTGTATTGACCATCAAAGGGAATATTTTGAAAAACAAAAAAGACATTTTCATTTAGAAATGCTTATTATTTATTATTCTCGAAATGACTATGAGGAACATATGATTATGCCACTGCCAAACATATAGGCGGATAAAAATATGTATTTGCATAACAATTTTGGAAGAAATCAATTATAGCGTCGGTCTTTGACATCTAAAAAAATAATTAAATATAATAAGACTATGATTCTTAAGCGATGGATATTAGTTAAACGGTTATGCTCGATTTGATGATGACATTCAAATTTTAATAAGGAAAATTGTATTTAGTTTATTTAGTTATTAATTTAAACTAATTGAGTATTTCGTGAAACTATATTTGTATGCAATTATAAATAAAACTAAATAAAAGTTAATAAAATAAAATTATATAAATTTAAATTAAATAAATTTTGGCTTTTTTTATTCGAAGAATGAAACTGTTTAATTATTAAAGAAATAAAATAAATTAAAAAAAAAAAAAAAATATAATAATAATTTAAAAAATAGTGAAAATAACAAAATTAATCTAAATTTAATAAAAAAGGTTTTTTCAATCTTTGAAAATTGCTCAACTTCTGCACAACACTGTGACGGTGTTAAATTGTGTGCTCAAAGATTTAAAACGCACAGCGCTTTGCACAAGCACATTAACGAAAGCTATTGAAAGAAAGAAGAGCGTTAATATCGCTGGCTGTCTCCCGCTGCTGCTGGCGCTGGTGCTGGTGCTGTTATTACTTCCATCGCTGCTTGCTATACTATTTCATGTTGTTGCCGTTCTTGTTGTTGCAGTTGATTTGGTTTATTGCTTATTACTGTCGCTACAAGCGGACGGACAGAAACGTCAACAAATTGCTTGTCGAGCTCGAAACAACCGCCTTCATATCAACAATCAGTTGCTGTTACGGATTTGTCGCGCGCGGTCAACGCGGACTGTTTCAGATTATTGTTCAAATTATAAACATTTATATAAAAAATATATAAATCTATTTGTCGTTTTCTGTTTTCATTTAACATTTTGCTTAATACGCTGATTTTCAAACAGTTTTTCCTTAAGGAGTTTAAGCATTCGCTTATCAGCTACAATCAATACGAATTTTTAAAAATAAAAAAGAACCCATAAAATTTAGTATAAAAGAACGGTATTGTCGATGTCTTGTTCTTTTCGAAAGTAACGGCCGAATTTATCGTAGTGGTGTTTGATTTTCAAAAGTCAAATTTAAATTGCGTTTTACCTTAAATGTTAATGTACATTGAACAAGTGTAATATCTGTTATCCTGCATCCCTTTTGTTAATAATTGTCTATTAGCGTGTTATTTGTGATTTTGAAAATCAAGAAATAAATAAATACCAATATACTTAAGCAAAGAACGCAGCATTACATAAATTTTTAACACTTGAAACCACAGCGAAATACAAAAACTAAACTTTTATTTTTAGGTAAGTCTTTTTTAATATTTCTCTTTGTTTTTTTTTTTTTTTTTTTTTTTTTTTTTGCTTGGAAATATTTGGAACATTTTATTTATTTGATATTCCGCTTGCTTAGTCTATGTTTTAATATTTTGATTTTTTTTTTTTTT